>PVLD010006329.1:0-101730 GCA_004027595.1 Dinomys branickii
TTTTTTTTTTTTTTTTTTTTTTTTTGCGGTACTGGGGATCGAACTCAGGACCCTGCGCTTGCTAGGCAAGCGCTTATTCCACTGAGCTATATCCCCAGCCCCTGTAGTCATTCTTGATGGTAGAAACTTTATTAGTAAAACTTTCCTCCATAAACATAAAAGATACCCAAACAAAACTCAACAAAGTATATGCTATAATTGTATACTTAAATCTTCAATTTAAAATGTTTGTAGTTTTTAACTTGCATTTGGTTTAAACAGGTAAGTATGAAACTGCTGAACTTTATGGTTTTCAAAGTTTATGGTTTATCACATGGGTTTGATTTAGCTTTCACCTGGCTAACCTACTTTAATCAGGCTCCACTGTGTCTGCTTTCACCTGCTTAGCCTATTTCAACAGGATAGTGTAGATGCCATACTTTTGATGGGAGAAAATACAGTGGGGTGGAAGAGTACTGCCTAAGGAGTCGCGAGATGATATCATCATGTATGACTCATTTACTTTCTCTGGATATTCCTTCATCTTGAAAATAAAGGCAATGGAGTCAGACTTTAAAAAAAAGGAACAGGAAAATGAAATTAGCTTCGTTGCTTAATAGACAACTGACATTGAAATAAAAAGATCCAAACACGCAAAACCAGAGAAGTGGCAAGGTTATCAAGATTATCACGGAAAGTTTTCAAAGGTTCACAAGAAACTCAAGATCTTTTACAATCTCAATAAATACATGGCTAAAATATAATTCTAGTAATCCACATTTTTAAATTCACTCCTGGGCAAACGAGTAGTGGAGAAAAGTAAAATTACTTCAAGGTGGTTAGGAAACCTCATGGAACTCATTAGAAGGCTCCTTTTGGAAGAACATTAATAGTAGGTAGTATTTATTACAAGGTATTCAAATATATTAAGAACTTAGGCATTGTATTCCTAACCCTGAGCTTCACTAGAAAGGCTAAGACCATGATACACCAGATTAAATCCATTAAAAATACATTGAGCTAATTATAGAAAACCTAATCTATGAGAAAATTAAGTAAAAGAGCACAAACAAAAGGGAAAAGGCCACAATAAACTGGTTGATTAAATCATTAGAATTTGTAAAAAGCATTGTTTTAAAATGCAGAATAAGTTCAATCTTTAGGAGACAGGTCAACTGATTTATAGAAATCAAATTTTAAAAGGTGTACTATGGCCAGTCATACTATTATTGGCTATTTGGGCACAGGAATGCTACTGAGTTTTGAATGTTCACTTTGTATACAGCTATGCTACTGAATTTGGTCATTAAACCTAATTAGCCCACAGAACATGCTTAAGTAAATGCAAAGGAAATAAAATTAGAAATCAATGACAGAAGAAACAACAAAAACTCCATAAACACATGGAAATGAAAAACCAACAGGTCAGAGAAGAAATTTAAAAAATTAAAGCAGTATCTATAATTAAATGTTAGTGTTAATATAACATACCAGAACTTATGGGACACAGTGAAAACAGTCCTAAGAGGGAACTTTATACTGATCAATTCTCTATCAGGAAAACAGAATGAGCTCAAATAAACAACTTAATGTTGAACCTCAAACTTCTAGAAAAAGAACAAGTCATGTAAGATTATCAGAAAGATAGAGTCCCTCTTAACATTCTCCCAACATTCACCCCAAATCTGTGGCAAAATAAAACTTCCTTTTTTTTACAGCAAAAATAGCTGTTTTTGTGCACCTAATTTTCCACTAGGTGGTAACTTCTCCCTATCTACACAAAAGCTAAATGATGCACTTCACCAGGATTCCACCTTCTTTCCCTCCTATACTATCTCCCAAGAAATCTTTGATGTCCCAGAGGTGCTAGCCCTCTACCTACCTTTGAACAAACTCTAAGTACCTGGTCCTCCTCCAAAATAGCTTAATTTAGTAAATATGACCAGATACTTAAACTACTACTCTAGGATTAACCTTTATGTCTTACTTATTTAATTAATCATGAATTCTTACCATCATATCTTCCTAAAATGCTCTTAAATGCTTGCTTCTCTCCACTCTCACTGCCACAATCCTAATCAAAGCCACTGTCATCTAGCCACTGGATTATTTTAATAACTTCCTATCCAGCTTTTGAACCTCCAGTTTTAATTTCCTTCAACGCAGTTTTCTCAAGGTAGTCAGAGTGATTTTTAAAACACAAGTCCGAGAATCCCAGAAGATGACATTTAATCAGACTATGCATAGGACTAATATTTGTTTAAGCTTTCTCTAGTCAATTCAATAGTTCCTCATGAATAAGATCTCCCTTAACCTCGAAGGTTTTGTTCTTGTAAAATATTGCAAAACAAATAATTCTGTCAATATCACAACCTTCCCCCGTTGGAATCCAGCACTGAATTTTTATCTTTGGTTAGCATGACATCTTAAAACAATTGATTTAGGCTACACTTTCTCATAGGACACACATACAAACAATTTTCTTTACAGTGTACGGAGAAAAAAACACTTAGGACAAGAAGGCTGAGCAAGTGAGGGAATTATTTCTAGTAATATGATGTCTCCATTATGGAGCAGTCTTCATTATAGGATATGACAGTATACTAAGCCCTCCTCTCATAAATTTAGGGTTTCATAAATGGTAAACAAAAACACATACAACTATAATGAAGGACTACAATTGACTAATACTTCGTTGTATGCTTTTGTGCACCTAATTTTCCACACCTGTTTCAATTTTCCACAAGATTAAACGGTACTGGAAGTTATTTCCACACTTTTGTGATTTTATGATACTAACTTCATATCCAGCTTTAATGACACACAGAACTTTAGAATTTAAAAGATTCACAGGTGGAACACTTATAAAATACATTATTTATATGGCACAGATTAATACATTTACTATGAAGGTACTTTTTATATGGTCAAAATAGCAGATAAGCTGTTTTTGCCTTTTAGTTTTGAACCATTCAGACTAGTTAAGTATCTACAGAGTACCAACCCTGTTAAACATAAGTAGAATGTGGTCTTAAATTTTTCTAAATGTATGTGTGTTTGTTAATACGTTTTTGTTATCCTTAAAATAAAAATAAATTGAAATCATTAAATACTTTGTTGTGTTCTTAATTAGCAATTACAAGATAACTTTGTCTACGTTAGAAATGAGTTTTGAAGTAGAAGAACAGTAAATGAAGAAACATTATACAGTGGTATACTTTTCTATTAAAGGCTAATATTAAAGTAATTATTTGAGCCACACATTTAACATTCTCTTTATTAGAGGACAACCGTTTTTAAGTACTACGTAGATGGACAGAACTGAGTAACTTCAAAATCATGAAAAGAAGATGGTAGTGATGGTTGATACAAATGTCCCTTGTATATTAACCTTGCTCAGACCACTCTAAGGTTAAATTCTCCATATAAATGACACCAGTATGAAAGGTAAATTAGGTAATGCAGGAAATCTAATGATGGTCAATGATAAAGCACCCATAGTCTGAAATTAGATTTCCCAAGTAAGATGATCTTTAGGAGTACCAACTGAATATACAATATTTGCAATTCCATTTAAATATTATTCCTCCAATGAAAGGATTATTAGAATGGACTTCTAATAATTCACATAAAGACTGAATTTCCATGTTAGTTGAACTAATACCACTGTACAAGTGGGGGAAGGAGAACTTTCTCAGGACTTACTTCCCTGTCAGAAATTTGATATAAATCCAATTATGTTAGAATAAGCAGTTTTACTGCCATCCGTTAAGAACAACACTTGTCATAATAAATCTACAAATTTAGAATGTTAATGAACATTTGCCAAACATGTAGGGCTGACACACTGTTCAAGCCACAAAATCTGTCACCTGATAGCCCTGTCCTAAACTAACAGTGGAAACTACTTTTGCCAAATCTGAGAAAATTCCCAATCTGAAATATTATTAACTACCATCAACTTAAGATCTTGATCACAAACAGGTATTTATACGCCAAAGTTTTTGTGTAAAATGTATACTGTCAGTGGTAAAACTAATAAATGTGCCCTACAAGAAAGCAGTTTTTACAAGTAATGATAACCAACTCCAGTTTTAAATATTAAAAACAAAAGCCCTTTGTTACTTAAAGTTAAAAATAAATCTTGAAATGGTCTCTCAGAATTAGTGTTACCAGAAGGCATTTTGGTTAATAACAAAGGTATTGATGTCTATTTTACAAAAAAGTTCTCTTATTTTCTTAACATTCAAGACACTTCCATTAGATACCAAATCAATGTCATAATACTTACATATGCAAATCCTCAGAGACTAGTCAACCAAAGACTGTCATGCTTTTTCTAAGTGATTTGTGAGAGCTAAACTAATTAAAATTTTAGACAAAAGCAAGAGAAAAGACTCAGCTATTTTATTTGGTATGCTATCTTACCCTTAAGTATAGGCAGAAGACTACCTTGATAGACTTCAGGAATTTCCTCTACTGTTTCTCTTGGGCCATGCTACTTGCTTTCGTCTAGTTTTAGTAACACAGGCTGACCAATACAGCCTGATTTCCCTGACAGTTCTGACACAAGGTTGTTAGCCCAAAATAACTGGATAAGGTACCATCCCTATCCCATTTTATAAACAAGTTATCTGCTCTTTTTGATAAAAACAAATGTGAATTTTGAAAGCTGAAATCTGGACTCAATTATGTAGCTTAAACAAAATTTGTAAAAAACAAAAGATTCTTTAACAAAAGTTATCACACAAAAACTAGATAAATTGTGATGGAGAACAGTTAGAACTCAAGCTATGCAAAATAAACTAGAAATTTGCAATTACTTTTAAATTTGCTCATTCTATCATTCAACTTTTGAGTAAAATTAACATTTTCTACATTATTCTTCAAGAGTTTCTGCCCACTATTATTTTCATTCATACCCACCCAGTCCATAATTAGTATCTCCCCTTTCTTCCTGTATAAAATAACGATTTGTAATTAAAAAGTATTAGACTCTCACAAAAGGAGGCTCTTTAGTATCACCATTGCCATTTTACTGCTACAGAGTAACAGAAAGCAAAGTTGAAATCAGCGTTTTTATAATGTAACATTTTGATGTTTCCTTTCCTGAATCTCAGAGAAAAACACTTTCTTAGGGAAGGGAAAATTTGAACTACAAAACTAGTTCATTGTGTCACTATTTTAAAATATCCTGATTTCACAGGGATATCCTAGAGTCCATTTTAATTTCTTGAAGAACTAATGAGATTAGTGAGTTTGTAGAAGTGGCATCCACACAAAAGATATGTTTTATGTATCTTCAGTTAGTTATTTTTTAAAATAACTCCTCAGCTATATACCACTTATATGTAGAACCACTTCTACCATAACTGGGATTACTTTGTCCCTCTATTATAGATGAAAATGAAAAAAGGAAGGGTAACTAATTTACTTTAAAATGATAATCTACTTTCACTGTAAGAAATAACCACATTTTTTTCAGGAAAGACAATGCTACCACCACCTTTAAAGTTCAAATTCCATCATTTTAAACACACCTGGATTCGAGTTTAAAAAAACACACATAGACATAAGCTCAAGGTAAGGGCTATAATAAACAAATTCCTTTTATAAACAAAATTTTAACTGAAAAGCCACAGTAGATGGGAAAGAAGAAAGGACATTACTTGGTAAAATCCAGTGACATCTACAATAGTTTTACAGCACATTTAAGCATTCTAGGGTTTTATATCTTCACCTGCCTTCCATTTCTTAGATGCTCCTTATAAAATTGCCAATGGTGAATATAGGTTTGACTTCAAGTCTAGTCCTGATTTGAGTTCCAGAAAAAGCAAAACTCTCCAAATTTCTATCAATATTATAGTTTTAATCCCTTAAAAAGATTTGTTTAGCAGACAATGCCCAAATAAATGGGAGAAAAAGCAGCAATATGTAATTATATTTAATAGTTATTCACTGTATGGGAGTGTTTTTGTATGGTATCTAGAATGCACTTACCCTCTCCATCTCAATATAAAATTACTGAGACCAACACTACCAAAAATAAGAGCACTACATAAGGGGGCAACATTTACAATTCTGCTCATCTTAAAGGCAGTAAAGAGAAAGAAAATATACCAGATAGTACATGCACATCTTACAATGGAACTTCCAATGGCTTCTATGCAATGTGCCTCTTTTCCATAACTGTATTACCAACTACCAAGAAAGGAAAGATGAGTTTGAAAGTAATGGTACTGAACTGAATTGTTTGAAGCCAGTGCCCCACAAATGGGGAAAAGTGCATTTAGTTCAGCAGCAATACAGCACAGTGTGAAGATATTGTGCTTAGACACAGATATTCCAGAACTGAAAGATGTACAAGGCAAGTCAAGATATAAAACCATAGTACACTGTTAAATAACCTTGAAACGTACATATATTGCAGTTTTCAAAGAAAAACATTCATTTCATTATACAAGTATAGGGAGAAAAATCCTTAAAGTTACCTATTGTAGTTCATGATATAATAAATACATATCTATATAGCATTGTATATACATATATAGAATGTGTTTATGTATAATTTGCCAAATTTGTTGGTTTTTGTGGATTTGCAACTTTCAGAAATGGAAAAAAATCCTTTTTATTGCAAATTTCTGCTCCCTTAAACTTAAGAAAACATACTTATACCGTGAAGGTTTCAATACCCTACCCCTATCCAAAGTCTTACCTCAGACATTTTGCTTTACAACTCATCAGACAAGTAAAATTAAAGGAATTTTATATTTTTCACTATTTATTTTTATCTTGCCAATTATTTCAACAAGCAAATATCTTAATATTTAAACCAGCAGGTGTAATTTCTTTAAAAGGGGATATAAACTCTAGTTGTGACTAATTAAAACAGAGCAAATCAAAACAAACAAAAAAAATCCAGTGATTTACTCTGACTGTAAACAATATATAAAATTTAAATCTCAAATTTCAAAATAAGTTAAAGAAATATTCCACCCCAGGGCCTATCATATATAAAGATCTGATGATTGGTAAGGGGAAAATATTTATGAAAAGTTGCAACAAAATCGTTTGCCATTATTTTTTCTAAGAGAAAAGTTGCAACAAAATCATTTGCCATCATTTTTTCTAAGAGAAATGTTTAACTATACTACCTCTGTCCCTTAAATTTAATAAATTCATAATTTGTTGGCAATTTTTAAGCAAACTGGCATATCAGATTACACAACAGAAAAACATTGATCAAATTCAGCAAAGAAAACTTATGTAAGCCTTTTGTACAGAATTTTTTTTAAAAATCTAAATGGCTATGATTCCTCTATTAGCAGAAACACATAATGCAGTCTTTATAAATCTGCCATATATATCAATATCTACATAAATAGACACAGATACAGATGTGAAACATGAACGGCAGTCTGATTCTGAACAGTGTGTGGGACACGCAGATCTGTATCAGACCATGGCACGATACGGACCCTGCATCTTTAAGAACTGAATGATGAAAGAAGGGCCCCCTGCCACAATCTGAGGGGGTAGGTGACTGAGTGGACAGTTCTCAATACTCATGATTGAAAGCTTGCTGCAGAGCGCTAACTCAAATGGAAGGCTGTGCAGGTTGGGGTTGTCATTCAAATACAGTTCTTCTAGGTTCTCCAGTGTACCTATTTAAAAAAATCAAATTGATTATTATTTTTAAAAATTATTACTATAAAAATTCAACTGGGGAGTACATACATTTAATATATATCTCCTCTTAATCTCTTTCTATAGTTTTAAAATTCTACAATGAAGGGCCTCATACTTTACTGCATAATTCAGATCAACCAGGGATATTTTTAAAAATCCTCATGCTCAGATCTCATTCTACACCAATACTGACAAAATCAGAACCTTGTCCTTAGTGATTAGTTTTCAAGCTTGGAGTTTTTTGAAAAGTCTCCATGTCCAAAAGATCCTGTTTAGGATAGCTTGGCTATATATATATGTATGTATGTACAATTCTAGAAATGAGTTCTTTACACAATCAGTGTCTACATGATTTGTATAGACAAAGCAATAATTTCTAATATTAATATATTTCTCATGTGGAAAATTTGTTTTGATATAAATCTTTCATTAACAGAGTAATCACATAGTTAGCAGTAAACCAAAAGTTAATTTACATAGTTTTAAATTTTTTTTCTTACCTATTTTAGGATATTCACACTTTCTAGGTAAATTACATGAAGTCAGCTCAATCAACCTCCTAGAAATATAATCAAAATTTGCCTTCTATGGTTCCAATTTTAAATGTCAAAATTTGGATTACTTGAAAATGGAATTTATTAGAAAAATAATAAAAACAGCTATCAAGTTACGGATTTGCTCACACATCAGATGCTATTATTTGAAACAACTCCAAAAGAAGCAATTACTATCATCCTTCTTTTACAAATAAAAATGATAACACTTAGAGAATTCATATGTCTTATCCAAAAACACAAAGCTAGTAACTGGCTGAGTCAGATTTTAGATTTTTCTACCATCACCAAGACCATTTTTAACCACTAACCTACAGACCTTCTGGAATAGAACACTACAGATGGCAGAAGACAATCTATAGAAGTACTAATTTTAGAACTATTAGTTGGGATAGAAATATAGCTTAGTAGGATAGTGCTTCACCAGCATGCATGAGACCCTTGGATTTCCTTCTGGAAAAATTCTAAAGTACATCCAAATATTGGTATTTGATTATAGATATTAATCACAGAGCCTCAGAAAGAAATGTTCTTTTGGCATAAGATATTAATAATTTAATTCAGTCATGTACTTTTTAAATATGGAAGAAATAATTCTTCTAGGTTGAGATTATATGAAACTTACTGTAAGTATACTAAAACATTCTCAAATACAATGTTAATACGAATACTCCATCAGGAAACATAATCAAAATCAACCAACCAACACCAACTACTGGTGTGCTACAAAAAACTTAGGCCTGTATAACCTTAGCTTTTAAAAACAGATTTGTTAAATTTATCTGAAAAATTGTGTGAAAGCACAAGAGCATATTCTTAGTAGGGAGTCAGTATCCTGAGGGCTCCTACCAATTTCCTCCGGAAGATGAGTCAGCAGATTTTCTCCAAGGCCCAGGTGTGTGAGATTGGTGAGGTGACCAATGCCTCTGGGAAGCGTGGTCAACTGGTTGTTTGTCAAGACTAATTTCTGAAAGGTTAATAAAGGCGAGTTACAACAAAGTAAATATAAACCAATGCAACTACCAAAAAACAAAATAGAAAATGAAACAGAATGAGACTTGGTAAATTGTAGGATTTTTTAAAAATTATCATTTGTTAGAACAAAAGCAGATAAACATAAAACCCAGCCTAATGCTGTAACAGAAATATCTGGTCAAAGAATTAGATCAAAATCTTATGAAAAATGTACACTTTAGAATGGGTTCTATGAACTTCAATCATAAAATCATAATGTCGTCAGGACAACATTTTACCTGTAAATCCTTAAGATAAGCAATTTCATTCGGTAAGGATTCCAATTTGTTCTCCTCTAGATCCAACTCTCTTAATTTCCTAAGGTTCCCAAGACCATGGGGAAGTTTCTTTAGAAGATTGTTTGATAGTATTAGAACCTGAAGAAAAATTATTCAGAGTGTTTGGAAACTCATAATATGGAATTATTTATCACTGTTAACGTAGCTTAAAACTTATTAAGCAATGCTAATCTTCCAAACGATGAATGCTATGGTAACAATTACATAATTTACTATTCTAAAAATTTTTAAATCCACATTATTGGAAAGTGATTTTTACTCAAATACATCAAAAGTAATCAAAGAAGTAATTTTAACTAAAATGAAAAATAAAAACTATTTGCATTGATTCATATATAGTTAATATACTTCACATATACTTAATATGCTTTGACGCTCAGTAGTTACAATTGTCATTTTTATTGTTTTTTGATTTTCTATTCACTTTAAAATAAAGTTACTACTGTCTACTAGGTAACCAATTATTCAAAACCCCTTATAAACCTTCACTTAAGGAAGTCAGCAATTGACTAGTAATTATCATCAATCTCCTATAGTTATTATTTGTAGTATTTTGTACATTTTAAGACATCCTAAAAGATAAAATGAGGGGGAGGCTAAGGAAGAGAATCCTTGTAAGCTATAAACTAGAAAGGAAGTAGACAGACAGGAAATAAGGATACTAGAAAAAGCACTAAATAGAAAAGATGTACGTAAGGTTATAGCTAGTTTTGTGTGTAAACTTATTTCACCCAAAGTTATAGAAGTTTAAAATATAATAAGACCAAGACCATAACAGCTACTACTTGAGTTCATCATTTGCAGGGCGCTATACTAAATGCATTATGTGCCTTACCACATTTAATCCTAATTACAACTCTAGGAAGTAAATACTATTATCCTAGGAATTTGGAGAACTTAGGAAACAAAAGCTTGGGCAAGCTGAATTCATAAATACAGGGAGACCAAGTAGGAATTACACCTAGATCTATTGGATTTCAAAGACCTCACTTTTAACCATTATACCATATGATTTCACCTTATTAAATAGAATGGAATTTTAAAAATGTACACAGGAGAAATTATATGTACTATTAGTAAGTCTTTTCACCAAAAACATTAAAACTCCAGAGATTCAGAGACGAGAGAAGTCATGCTTACTAAGGAGGTGACAATAAGGTACTGAGAACAATAGAATTAAACATACAAAGCTAGAAATGTGGATACATTTTTATCAGAATGATTAGGATGGAAACTGGGCCAGAGTCACAGAAAAGATTCTAAATGCCAGTTTGAAGACTATAATTATTTTTATAGACAATAATATAGTTCTTACAAAGAATAATTTTAAAAACCCTGAATTTTAGATAACTTTTTTTCAAAAAGACACTTCACAGCCCTCAAACTGGGCAAGAGTAATTCAGAAGTACTGAGCCTGGACTAATTAACTCAGTATCTCATCATCCTAATAGAGTCGTATGTTTAAGAGAGCTCTAGTTATGATCATCAAAATAGAAACAGCTTACTTTAACTTTACATTTTATAAGGATTCTAAATGCTCATTTATACATACCTCAAGGGAAACTAGACCAGATACATCCTCAGGGATCTTTGTGAGCTGATTAGTAGCTAAATTCAATTCCACCATACTGGTCCAAGTTCCAAAATCCAAAGGAAGTGATGTTAACTGATTGTCCTGGGAAAGACAAAAACAAGCATCACAGGCAGAAACCACAAAAAGAAAGCACCACGTAAACCTCCTTTTGGAAAGAGCATTCTTGAACAGAAAAACCCCATTTCCTCTTTTGATATCTAAATGCAGAGAGAAGAAAAAGCAAAAAAATTAGCCTCTACTGAAGTTTTTCTGTACAGCAATTAGGCATCTAAGATTAAAAGAGAAGTTGCTTCATATGTGAATATCTCTAATGGGAATAGAAAAGTATAATATATGGAGAAATCACTAGTGATTTCAAAGGTCCTGGGGATAAATATGATGTTTTCCCCATTTCACAATAACGTACAAAAAGCGCTGAATAAAATGTGAATGCTTAAATTAAAATATGAGCACAATGGAAGACACAGTCAAAAATAGAACCACATGACCTCAGAAATTCAGGAGTTGTGGAGCTATAAAGTAGGAGAGGAAAAAAACATTCTTAGCAAATTAAATTATTAAAATACTAAATATCAGCATTTCTACTTTAAAAATCTGTAATATGGTAAAGTATATTCACCATTAAATAATAAAAACAGCTGTGCTGATGGTACACACCTGTAGTCCCAGCACTTAGAAAGGCTGAGGCAGGAGAATTGCTGCATCCTGGAGGCAAGCCTTAACTACATGAGTTCAAGGCTAGCCTGAACTACATAGTGAGATCCTATCTCAAAAAAACAAAAATAGTAACAATAATAATAAACAGAGGATGAAATAGTATGACCCTAATTTTGTTTAAAAGTTTTAAATGATTCACTTTTTCCTGGTTACACTTACTTACTTTTTAGATGTGGATTACTGTCTCACTTTACAAAAAAATTCATCCATATGAAAAATTCCACTTAGCAAGTATCCACTTGAAAACCAAGGTTTTTTTTACTTAAAGAGAACTACATGATATTTATTATAATATTACCTGTCTACACCCAAACAATTGATAGTTACAGTATGGTAAAGTATTTTCACTTTTAAAAATTTACTACTGCTGCTTCTATAGAAGAAAACATTAAGCTTCAGTTTGCCTTCTTCAATAAAAAGTTTTGATAAACATTTACCAAAGAAGATAGAGCTCTATGCAGTCTTTTACTGCAAACAAGAAGCCTTTCCGAGCTAACATACCGTAACTCAGACCCATAAAAATGTATCATCAGATGCAAACTAATGAACATCTGGAGCACTATTCCTAAGCCTATTATTCCAAAATGAGCATTCAAAATTAATGCTATTATCATTCCATTACTGAGTATATTAGTCATATAACCAGATAAATAAATTTTATACTTAAGAATATAAGATTGTCATGAATTTATACTAGTCCACTTCCAGAGAATCATCATAAAAGACGCATTTACTGTATTTATGACCACATATAGTTTATTAACTCTGTACTTAGACTGTTAAAAAGAAGAAAATCACAATGATATTAAATAGTTCAAAGACAGAAAGATGAAGTATGACATGATAGAAAAACTACTACCTGTAATTGGGAAACTTATGTTTCCTTAACTAGGAAGTAGCTATGTGGCCAATTTGATTATTTTCTCTGGGCCTAAACTTTGTCCACTGGAAATTAAATCATTGGACTAGATAATTCTCCGTTTCATTACTCTTTTCACAATAAATTTTGTCACAAATGTGAAATCCATTCAGTACAGAGCATATAGATAAGCAAAAGAAACTAAAGGTTACCCATAAATAATTGTTCTCCAAAATGAAACACATTTTAGAAAATGAATATATATATATATATATATATATATATATATATATATACACACACACACACACACACATATATGCATGCCAACCATCTAGGTTTTACTACATAATTAAGCATATTAAAAACAGCTTGTAAGAACTAGATGTGTGAAGAGATTTTTACAGGCTTTAAATTCCTTCTACTTAACAAACTAAGAGTGCATCTGGTATTTAATATTCTTCTAGATTAGAACATTAATTTTAGTGGCTCCATACTATTCCACTGAGGTACATTACTTAACAAAATTAAATCCCTTTCAGTATTAACAAACTGGTACCTATAAAACAGCTCTGAAATAAATATCCCTACAGTCACACTTTTATGGTCATTCATGATTACTTGAGGACAAATTCCTATGGGCACAATAGGAAATACAATACTAATGTATTTGTTACCTGAAAAAAAAAACTGCCTTGAAGTACCTTGTAATCAGTTTACATTTCCATCAACAAAGTGCAAGTACTCATTTTCTATATCAATTTAAAAAAGTAAACATTAGAAATACTGGTAATTCCCCCTTCCTCCCAACAGATGCTTACCTTCATATTCAGCTTACTTAATACTTTTGCTCTGGAGAAAATTCCAAATGGGATTTTATTGATTCGATTGTGTTCCATGTTGAGGGAATAGATGGTAGAAAACTGAGATGGACCACCCACTGGATATAACTGGAAGCAATTTCGAGCTAAGGTCAAACTATTCAGTTTTACAAGACTGGACAAAAGACTCTGTTTAAAAAAAAAAGCATAGAATAAGAATATGATGTAGATCTGAAACAAGATTTATTTTGTATAGAATACCAGTTCCAAATACAAATGTCTCAAAGGACCTTGGAGGTAATACATGACAGAAACCAATTAGGCTGGTTCTGTGATACCACACTTAGAGATAGTCACTAAATTTTAGCAAATTGTTGCCTTGCTTTGTAAAAACTGTGGCATCAATGTGGTCCAATTTTCAGATTCACAAGAAACAGGAAATTCTCCTGATTATTACTCTTTGGCTTCAGTTTACTTAAAACACTCAGTGGAGTAAATAGAAAGCATATCTGGGGGTGAGAAGTATCTCATAAGTGGCCAGTCTTAGATTTCCATAAGAGCAGAAACTTTATATCAGACTGTCTTGGCCTGAGTCCTGGTTCTGCCACTGACTATGTACTAATCATATCTTGGTCTAATTATATACTTACTTCTAAACTAGTATGAAGATTAATATAATCCCTGGCACAAAGTAAGCTATTATTCCATAATTCAATAATTCCTTTTACGCCTATTCAATTCAGAAGATAATTATACTTCCTGGTATGTTGCTTTTCTATATGGTAAAATTTGTGGGACTACAACTGCCTATTGAAGATATACTTACTGTGCATATAACCTCATCTTTCCCCCTACTTTAGCATTCCATTATATAACCAAAGGGCTAAGTGTGTACATATAAAAGAATCTGCCATTTAGAAAATGAAATTAGACAAAGTACACAGATAGGAAATAATTAGAAAATAATATTTAAGTGTGTATCATCAACAATAAATGACACAGAATAAGGCTCTTCCTATTCAAAGTCTGGGTCAAGGAAAAGCAACATCAGCATCCACTGGTAGCCTGTAGGAAATGGAGACTGGGCCACATTGAGTCCCGCAGACTCAATGTGTATTTCAACCAAACTCATCAAATATTTCAATGCTCGTTAATATTTTAAAAACACTGGTATAAGCTATTAAAATAACTTTGAATCCTGGTTGTATCCTTCAATAGACCACATCTTTGGATAAGCAGTTTGTCTGAACCTTATTCATTTTTAAAACAAGAATGCCTTAGTTTGTAGGTTGTAGTAAAGACTTAAAAGAGATAAAATACACAAATAGTTAATAAATGGCTAAATTTTAGATCCCTCCTTTATTTAAATTCAAAGAAACACTAGGATAAACAAACAGAAAAAGGAGGTTGAGGTGAGTTCAAAGAATGAAAACACATTGAATAGAAAAAAAAACCATTCTAGATGAAGTAAAAGCATAAGCAAACAACAACAAAAAACCCAAGAGTAAGAGAGAGATGTGGGTTTTAAATGTTTACCTTCAGTTGTCCCCCAGGAGCAAACTGAAGACTTAGTACTTAAGGTGTCAGTACATTTGGCAAAGCCAATTGAAGTTTTATAACTATAATTGATGGTGTAACTACATAGTAAACTGGAACTTTTTCTTTATATTCAACATTAAGAAGTGATCCCTAACACTTGTCTATTGCACCAAAATGAAAGAAAGAGCACAGATAAGAGTCATGTTTAAGAAAACTGCATGGCAGTCAATTCAGGGAAGACATCTTCAACCTATTTAACTGAAAATAAAAAAGCTTTGAGTCTCAGAGCAGAAATGTTACTCTTCCAACTGACTTTATTGAAGTGACACTCTCCTATGACGAAATGTTAATATTTGAGTAGACTGAGACAGTACAAAAAAGAATCCTTTATTCCTTATGTTGGTATGAAACATGGGATTGCTCAACATTTGTTCAGAATCAGAAACATCTGGAGTCCTATTTTAGATCTTTTACCTAACAGCTTTGTCAACTCTAATAAATTAGATAATGAATGTACTTCTCACCATATTTCCAGAAAAATATTTATGGTAACAAATTTGGCTAAATATAACCTCTCAAGTGTATTTCCCTGTCCTCTAAGAACACCTCAATGATCAGTAGCATTATAATGAAGATTAAGAGATAATACATGTAGCACTGAGTCTTATCATGAGCATCTGGCTCAGTTATTAAATTCCTTGTCCTATGCCTCTAAGTCTTTATTAAAACTAGTCCACTGTCAGATGGTCTTCAAACGGAAAGACTTAGTCATTTTACCAGCTCTTATTTCAGCTATATAATGAGCTTCCTTTAAAAATCATTTTCATGATTTTTCTTGCCTAAATCAACTTCAATATCTCATATAGTGTCCAAGCTGGCCCTGAATTTGGGTAGCTATGATTACAAGAGTGTACCACCATGCTTGGCTCATAGACTATGTTTAAATAAAGCAATGTTTTCTCATATTTGGATACAGCCAAAGGATTCCCCCATAGCACTTAAAATGACCAGTTTAAATGCACACATGTACACATACATTTTATACACATGTATGCATAATCTTCTGTATCTGGACTGAAGGGTTCTTGTCATAATCATTAAAGTATGCTCTATGTAGGGGATGTAGTAAGTTTTGTGGGATCTTTTTTGTTTCCTGTTTAAAAAAATAATAAAGTACAAAATTCAGCAGTTGCCAGGGATTGGGAAGAGGAAGGTATGAACTGGAACAGCAGAGGGAACATGTATGGAACTGTGTGTCACCTCTGTATCCTGCTGTACTGGTGGGGATATGTCATTACAAATACTTCTACACTGATAGACTGTACAATACCAAGAGTGCAGCCTAAAGTACAATTATGTATTTCAGATGGTATGTTCAGAGGTTCATTAATACGGATTTTAACAAATATACTATCCTAGTAGGGAATATTAACAATGAGGATAACTATGCATATATGTGGACAGGGAATATATAGAAAGTCTACATCACCCACTTCATTTTACTGAACCTAAAACTGCTCAAAAAAAAATTCTGACCTGCCAAGTAAGGTGGCACATGCCCATAATCCCAGCCTTCAAGAAGCTGAGGAAAGAGAAATGCCTTGAGTTCAAGGCCAGCCTGAACTATATCACAAGACCCTGTCCCAAAAAACACAAAACAAACCCTAACCTATTTCAGATTTAAAATATTGTATATGAAGGCAGCATAATGTCTGTATCCTAACGGGTACCCAGTAAGTTATGTTTTTCTTCACTGGCTATGTGCACGTCTGTGTTTAATTTTTATATAGACCTAGTTATTATATTCAGGCAGGGATAATGACACAGTAAAAAGTGAATCTTAAACTGACAAATCATACTCAAAGAGAATCTCCAGAACTAATTAATGCATTGTTTGTCCTATTATGGATATGAGTCATCCCTTAAAAAGAGAATAACATTAAACAAGTAGAACCTCACCCATTTTGATCATTCTAAATTGCCACAACCACAAAAGAACAAAAATTCAGGCAGTCTGATTCTCAGGGCTATATCCAATAGCTGTTAATTGTACTCCTTATCAGCACTATATCTTCTAGGAACAGCAATGCTTTTTTTTTGCCGCAAGTAAGATACCAGCATAGTCCATAGTAAACAGCCTAAAACTGCAAACTATTTATATTCTGACCAAGCTGTTTACTGAAAAAGTAGACATCCAGATTCTATGAGCTGAATTAACAGGTGCTACATACTTCATATTTTTGTTCCATAAGGAAGCAAATGAATCAATTTTATAAAGTAATTGATATACAGCTACAATGTCAACTACCCAAATGCTTCTTCGTATGTCAAGTGTAAACCAGGGGGATGGAGATATATACACACACGTATCATATATCTACATACACATATACAAAAAGAAACACTAGCAAGAGTCAAAACATTGTAGGATCACTTATATAGGACATCTTAAATCTTTAGGAAAAATGGAGCTGCATAGCTCAACCAATCCGTAAGTCCACTGCATTCTTTAGTTGTTAGAGTAAGACACTACGCTTAAATTAATACAAACACATGTCGTTAAGTACGCCAAAACAGTAGCATACTATTTTAATGAAAAGACTGAAACTGCCTTTGTTTGAAGGACCATTTTAAAAAGTATGTCTTATCTAATTAATCTCTTAGTGAAATATTTTTCTCACAGAAGCACCATAACCCAGATTAAAAATAATATGTTAAATAACATTTTGGTCATTGGTATATACTAAATAGGCTTTAATATTGCTGCATCAGCAGGGTAATAATTTGGGCCTTATATGAGAGGTGCAGCCAGTATTAATCTTAGTAACAAAGAATGTAACCTATTTTGCTCCACATGCCATCTTTTTACAGTACATATTTATAATCGAAATGAGCAGGATAGTTTGAGTTTGTAAAACCTATCATGGAGCTTTTTCGCAAGTTTTTACTGTCAGTTCCAAAAACTTATATGATAAAATTTCACACAGTGCTGTAAGGGACAAGAGCACACTGACTCTTCTGGTTTTTCCTTCCTCCATAATTAAAAACATATATGTTCCTATACCCATTCTTTCTTCTTCGAACTTTTTAAAATCTTACTGGTGATTATATCTCGATAGCATACTCATTATTTATTAAAGTCTCAATCACCAATTACTTACCTAGATGTAAAACCTGATTCATTTTCATATTATCTCGCAGACTTGTTTCAATCAACTTGTTTTCTCTAATCTACTTCTTACCTCTGGTAAAGTAGAAATGTTATTGTTCTCTAAATTTAATTCTTCAAGTGCACTGCATTTTGCTAATGATCTGGGTATTGCTGACAGTCTATTGTATCTCAGACCAAGACGACTTAAACTAGACAAGTTTCCTGTAAATACACAAAAAAGAAATTTATTTTTCAGAAAATCTCATGAGCTTCATATGTTTACACATTATTCTGAAATATCATTTTAGCTCCACTATTTCTGTGTGTAGGTTTTTAAGATATAAAATGATCAAACATTCTTCAAAAACAAAGAACTTGTTCTAAAGAAATAATGAAATACACAGCTGTAAGTTAATGTAAAATAAACTATTAGAAAGTACTGTATCCTTTAGCAAATATTTACATCAACATCGTTGTATAGTTTGAGTATTTATTACCTGAAAATATAAAATCTGAAATGCTCCAAAATAAGAAACCTTATATGTATCCTAACACAAATACATTGATAACAGTGATATCTAAGCACATATGACTCCAGTACATATTAGCCACTACTGAATAATTTTAAAAAGACCATTTTATTTTCTAGGCATTTGTAGTTTTACTGTCAAGACTACATGGCAAACTATATGTAAGCATATAATAACACCTGTTACCGTAAGAGAGTCAAACCAAAATTATTTCCCAAATAATATATGTAAGAAAATAAATTCAGGGGCCAAGGAGACAGCTCGGTGGCATAGCACCTGCCTGGCAAGGACCAAGGTCCTCAATTTGCTTCCCAGCACCAAAAAATAAATAATTTCATTTTGATGTTTAAAAAGGTGTTAGTAATATGAATTTAGTTCAAGGTACCCTTTTTCCATGCCTGAATAATTTCTTTTCTAACTGCAAACTGTAACTGCTACTATGACATTTCTGGATAAGCCAGGTTACAATGACAAATATTACCTTTTAAAGTACATATTTTGTTCAAGTGCTTTCTATTTATGTTTTGGAGACAAATATTTACACATCTCTCAATTTTCAGCAACTTGTCCATTTTTTTCTTTTTCCTTTTTTTTTTTTCAAAACAGTCGTATGATTAACTTTCTTTCTTAGATGTAACATTACAATACTTTAAAAAACATAGTAATCCAGAGTATAACTTAAGCTTTGACACTGTAAGAGGGCAATCATTATGCCTCATAACCCTTATCTAGTTATCGTTCATCTACTGGAAGAAACCAGTGACTAAAATTTTAAGAAAATAACTTAACTAGAACTAATATTTATCCTCTGCACTTCCAAGGTAAGACTTGGTCATGGACAAAAAAAAAATTACTTTCGTGGGTCTATACTTTAGGACTAGCCAATTATAATGCAGAAAAACTTAGCAAGCATTTTGATTCTTCCAATTAGAATTATTCCACAGGGGTCAGGCTCATTTACCTAACTTTTCTACATCAATGTTAGAAAACTGGCCCAAGTTTGCAGGTTCTAATTAAAATTCAAACAGGCATAAAATAGACCCCAAAAGAACAATAAAAACTGCCACTTAAAAGATAAATGAATTTTATCTTTAAAGTTCTTCCTAAATTAAAGTTATTTCACAAGTATCCTTCTGGTGAGATATATCTATTTTAAAGAGAGTGAAAATTGAACAAGACAGGGTAAGTTTTCAAAGCCCTAGAGAATTTAGAAATGATAAATAAGGGTAGGAATATTATTTACTATTGCTTTCATTACATTTAAATATTGAGTAAGACACAAATGTTACTTAAAATGCCACAAAGTAAAATTTTCTTTATGGTTACATTAAAATTGCATTTATATTGGCAAAAATAGTGACAACAGAATAATTATTCAAATGAGAAGCATGATAGCATAAGAAAAACACTACTTTATATTATTTATGTGACAATGGGATGTTATTTAGCCTCAGTCTATTTCCTCATCCACAATGCCTGACAGGATTGTTCTAGGGATCAGACAATGCAGTTCACATATTTACCATCATAAGCAACACATAAATGTTTAGTACAAAAATTTTACTGTATGGTATGTCTCTATTTTGTGATATTCTGTACCTATTAAGATTCTACTACAAATTAAGAAGTGAAAGACTTCAAGTTATTATGGCAAGTGAAAAAAGCAGGATAACCAAATTGTGGGTTTTTATGATCTCAACAAGGTAAGAAACATGCGTGCAAAAAATGGGAAGAAAATGTGTCAAACTAACAACCTGCTCTAAGAGAATAAAAGATTTAAATCTTTACTTTCAACTGGTCTACATTTTTCCTAACTTTTTACGTTTTACAACTTAAAAATATTTTGATAAAGGACAAATCTGTAATAAAGATATTTAACTTAAAAATTATTAACATCTTTTCTGCTATCCATCCTTTCTTCATAGATGAATATTTCACGTCACAGAGACATTTTATATTACTAGGGCAACTTGGCATTATGTATCTATACGTCTTTTTATAGTCTGTTGATACATTAAGTTCATATATATATATGTAAAATATATTTATAATCTAAAATTACATTTAAAAAACTGAAAATATTCTGAGAATGTAGATGTAAAATCTGTAAACACTAGAAGCTCAGAAATACTGCATCAGGGTTTTTTTTTTTTCTTTTCTCAGTACTGGAACTGAACATCAGCCTTTGTACTGAGTTAAATCCCCAGGCTTCTCCAACTCCCTATTTTTCTTGAGATTGGCTCTTGCTATGTTGCTAAATTGCTCACGTTGGGCTCAGCTTACGATCCTGTTGCCTTAGGCTCTCAGAGTGTTGGTGTTACAGGCATGAACCACCATGTCCAGCTCACTGAGGCTAATTTTGTGTACAGGGTTGTTACATTTTTAGTTTAATTTGTTCACAAGGATACAATATTCAATACTCATCACACAATATTTGAAATTAAATTACTATGGCTATTTCACTTGATTCTGCCTTGTCGGTCTTTTGCAGCTGCAAATGTGATATTATAACAATGCAAAGATGGGCAGAGTGATAATGCCAATGGAAAAGCAAAACAAAAACACTCAGATACTATCTAGAATTTTCAAAGTCAGTTTCCCAACATTCAGCTCACTGAATTCAGCACTGTGTAACAGCTCTACCCATGTCTCCAGTCAGCATGCTACACTCATAACTCCTAACACTGAGCCAATACGTTAGCATTAAAGTGTAACACCAGTTACAAATATTTATTTCATTTCTGTATCATTTTTTAAACTTTAATGAGTTCTCTGGTATCAGAACCTTAGTATAAAACCAGGCACACAAAACATTTGATAATTACTGTAAGTTTATTATAATAATGCAAAAATTTATTAACAAAATCTTATGATAGCAGCCCCTGAACACTCAACCTTGTGGAGTAAATCCACTTTTTATGTAGCAAAGAAAAAAAACTATTTTCCTAATGTACCAATTGTGAACACTCTTTGCTAGTTTTTGTTTTTGGCATAACACTTTAGAAGACCATCTTCATTTCTTATTTTTATGAAAAAAAAATTTTATAACAAAATAAAAGAATAATAACAGAAAATATACTGTGTATCATTATCTTCAAAGTAGTTAGAGTACAAGACATGGACAAAAAAGATTCTGATACAAAGAATAACCTGTTCCCTATCAATCCTACCTTACCAACCACTTACTGTGTAACTGCTATATAAATGCACAGTGCCAAACACAAGACTGTCTCTTCTCTTAAGAAGCTCACTGTACAGTGACATATTTTCACAATTAACTACTACAGATAATAATAGTACCCTAACAGAAATAAGAATGAAATGCTTTGAATATTTAGAAGAGAGACCACTTCCAGTAGGAAAGATCAAAGTTGTTTTTATAAAGAAAGTGTAAGAATTTGTCTTAGGAAGAACATCTCTGCCAAAAAGGACAGGAGAAAATGAACAAGGGGAATTTAAAATGGAGTACACGCTGCAGCAAAATAGTCTCTCCAGGACTTAAAAATCAAGATATCTGGAAAACAACAACTTACCAACGAAAAAAAAAGTAGATCTCCGAGAAATGAGAAGGACCTGACAAGAAAACCACAAATTATAGAGAAGCTGGAGGAATGGAGTACAATGCAGAGAAAAGGACAAAGCAGTCCTGAAAGCTGCACCCACCCACTCCAAGGGAAGGGGTTCTGTTCCTCTGCTACCACAAAGGTAAACAGTTCCACAGAGAAATAGGTTGGGCTGGCAGTGCTAGCCCAAGGAGATGCCCATGGTGGTTGTAAACTGCAAATTAAGATAGGATTTTACTCTGAAAATGGCTCCTTTTACATGGCAGGCTAGAGTTGGAGAAGAAAGCCAATGCAGTGCCTGCCAAATGTGAGTGTGTGTAATGCAAAGCCATTTGGGGAAAGGGTTAATTCCCTAAGACTGAACTACAGAACACCTACAGAACTTCACCTCAAAATTTCCGGGGATACCCTACCATATAGATGGCCACAAGAGACAGTAGTGGAGAAGGAAAGGTTAGAATAGATCTCCTGGTAAGTTTAAGCTTTGTTCAGAAAGGACATAGGGGTCCTGCACTTCTAGTTCAAAAGCCAGATTGGGTCATGACAAAATTTTGGAGGGCCTGATTAGTCTGAAAGATCTGGCATGAAGTCCACCAAACTGAACCCCGTCCTGCTGCCTACATGCAGCACAGAGCTTAGTGGTCACCTGCTTTCCCCATCTCCCAAAATGATCAAAGGATATATCTCAGCTTAGACAGTTGCCACAGCCTGAGGTGTAGGGACAGAAAGGTCCCTGGGACAGGGAAGGGGTACCTCACAAACCTAAAGGCCATAAAGCTAGACACAGAAAGCCAGGACTGAGGGTATACAGAAGAACAAGGATTCTGGAATCATCTGGAATGAATATACAGACCTGGGGGAGAAACCATTGACAGCCAGGAAAGACCAGACAGGATTCAGCATTCACACACAAAAACGTTAGTGTGGAAACAAAATAGGTCTCAGTAGTGACGCGCAATCCCTCCCCAACCTGGTAGACTCCCATACTGCAGACCTTGGAAGGAAAACCACTCATTCAAAAACACAAGGGAAGGGCTGGGGATATAGCTCAGTGGAATAAGCGCTTGCCTGGCAAGCGCAGGGTCCTGAGTTCGATCCCCAGTACCGCAAAAAAAAAAAAAAAAAAAAACACAAGGGAACTTTTTTCTTTTTTTATACTTGTTTATTACTTTTACATCATTGGTTTTTGAGTACTTGGGGCTTTCTTCTTTTTTCTCTTTGCTGTTTTTCTTTTTTTCTTCTTTTGTTTGTACTTGTCTGTACAAACAAGTATGCATTCTTTTACTATGTAATAGGACCCTTTATCTTATTTTTCTCTCATCTTTCTTTTGTTCAAATTTTATTTCTTTCGTCTCTCCCTTCTTCATCCCATCCATCTTTTCTCATATCATCATTACATTTTATGTATTGTTATTTAGTTACTGCCATGCTCTTATCTTTGTGTTTATACTATAATTATACATCTCTTTTCAAATGTTCAGAGTGGTATATACTGGTAGCTTTTATTGGTTTTTATGGTCTTGAATTTATTATTTTTGCTGATTTTGTTGCTACTGCCAGGGTAGCACAACTGTTGCTAATTAATTGGCTTGTACTACATACCAATATGATGTGTCTTTCTGTCAAAAAACAATACTGAAGTTCATTTCCAGAGAACTGTGTGAGGGGCCAATTACAGTGCATTCTTTCCTCCCTAAATTATTAGACATGGTCAGATCTTAGGACAGAGGCAAAGTCCTATAGGCAGCCATGCCCAGAGTGCATCCTTGGAAAGCAGACCCAAAAGCACATTAGCAACATAGCTACTAGCATACTAGCAACAAAGCCTTTCCACCATAACCGACCGCAACCCTCAGCACACAGGCATACACCTTATGCATACACATATATGACAGAAACAAAGCACATCCCCAAATTCTCAACTCCCCCAGAGGTGACTGGTAGGGTAACAATAGGAAGTAAATCCAAAGTCAAACAACTGAACTATACAAAAAGATAAAAAGGAGACAAAAAAAAAAAAAAACCTAGATTGATAAGGAGCTCAGGGAGCTCAACAATGATATAACCAGACAGATAACAGATTTAATAAACAAAATGATCAGTGAACTTATAAAAGACACTAATAAAGAGCTAGCTTAAACAAAATAATACAAAACACAAAGGAGTAGTTTAGCAAAAAATTATAGAGTTCATGAAAAGATACCAAACAAATCTAGGAGATAAGAAATTTGTATTGAAAGTATGAGCAACAGAAGTGACCAGTGTGAGAATATCAGGTCAGAACTACAAGACAGGAGTAACACAGGTGACCATATATACTTAGCAATACTTTAACTACAACAGAACATGAAAAATAAGCCACAGCTGCTAGAAAGATTAATTGAAAGTAGTGAGAAAAAAAGATATCACAGATGGCATAAAAAAACCTGTTTACAGAAATAGGAGAAAACTTTCCAAATATGGAGAAATAATTTAACACAGAAAATACAGTAAACAATGCATACAGAGCTCCAAACAGCTACATCAGAAAAGAACTTCTCCAAGACACATCATAGTCAAAATCCCACAAGTTAAACGTAAGGACAAAATCTTAAAAGCTTTTAGAAAAAAGCAACAAATCACTGACAAAGGGAAACCCCTTAGTATTACAGCAAACTTAGCAACATAAACCTTAAAGGCCAGAAGACTTTGAAGCGTTTTAAACCCTAAAAGAAAACAACTTCCAACCCGGACTGATATATCCTGCAAAACCACCTTTCAAAATTGCTGGAGAAAGTAACTTCTTCCCATGACAAAGAGCACCTCTGGAAATTTATGACCACTAAACAAGTACCAGTGTGAATGCTATCCAAGAAATACACATGCACTGTAAGTACACCAAACTTCATAAAACAAACACTACTAAACATAAAATAATCAGATAAATATAACAATCGCAGTGGCAGATCTCAATACCCACTCTCAGAGACACACAACCAAAGAACAAGAGCTACAGTGTCATACCCAACAACATTCTTCTCAGCACCACACAGAATTTTCTCTAAAAGAACAGACTAGCCCATAAAGCATGTATAAATAAAAACAATCAAAAATTTCCCATGCATATTATCAATGGCAAAAATAAACCACAGAAATTATGCAAACACAAGGAGATTAAGCAATATATACAAGCTTAACCACTACATGGTTTCTCTTATTTGAGAAACCCAAAGTATAAAGAGCAAAATAATAAGTAACAGGAAATATGGAGATACATCATATGCAAATAAGGAGATCTCAAGATGGAGGTTGGAGTGAAAGAAGTGGGTAAAGGAAAATAAAAAGAATTTAGATATGTTATCATTATATACCAACTCACTCTGATGACAGTAATCATTATGTACTATAAACATGTACTAAAATAAACAAAAATTAGAACATTTTGATTCAGAAAACTGCATTTGCACAGGCCTTATCACTTAAGAGCATACATGTTCAAAGAGTTGTCCTATTCTGCCAAAATTTGTTAGTCAGCAAAACAAAACAAAAAACAGTTAAAACACTGAAGATGAGCCTCAAAACTTTTTATGCCACAAAAACTGTGACATCAGAAGTCTAACATTTACTGTGATTTCCCTTCTGCAGTGGTTTCTACATAACTCTTTCAAGGGGTGCTTTTAACCACAAGTTAAACTGCAACCCAGAAAGCAAGACATAGCTTGCTCTTAATGTTAAACCACTGGGACTAAAAAAAAAATAAAATCACTGTTGCTGAGATTCTGTGTAAATGTAGGCTGATCATTACCAGTCACTGGCATTTAGTTTTTTATGCTGTCACATTTTTTTGAAAATCAGTGAAATTAAATGGGTATGAATTAGGATTAGTTGATTCGAATTTCAGCAACTATAACCCGAATCTTTAGGTTAACTTACTGTAACTTTTGAATGAAACTAATTCAAATGGCCTTAATCTTACTTAACAAAGTAGCAAACAATTAGTAAAAAGATAAAAATAATTCTAAAGATAAAATAATGTCAAAGGTATAATTTTCCCAACATTAAAATGACTAAATTAAAGCAAACTGAAAAGTAAGCAATACAAAGAAAGGTCTTGAATATCAGAAACCCAAAGGATATCATCATTAAAAAGAAAACTGGTAAAGTTGTTATACATAAGCAGTACTATATTTAAAACTTAGTTACTAAAAACTCTACTTGGTATAACTATAATTACTGTAACATTTCTTCAGAGCTCAGTACAACAAAAAGACTGTGAATTGTTCTGTCCTCCAGCCTTGAAGGCAAGATTTTGTTGTATATTTTTCTCTTTATCTAAATTTGAGAAGTAGTAAAATATTTTTCCTACAACAAACCTTTCTTCTCTTGATTTCATAAAACAATCAGAAATCCCAGAAGACTTTAAGGACATTAGGTTTGTAATCTGAGACAACATAACTGTTGTAATAAAGATGTGCATTTTCTTTTGTGCACACCTAACTCTTGAAGTGTCTCGTTTCCACATCTTATGAGGTGTCAGTGATTTTGGCACTGTGCAACTTGTAAGTAAATGGCACTGATTACTGCCAAGGAATAATACCTACTCTAGAAGTATGGATGTTAAAATGTAAAACAAAGAAAAAGAGAAACATCCAGGTCAGTCTACTTAGAAAGAGAAGCATGGCACACAAGGTGAGAGTGAAGGGGAATAAAGTGATTTTTGGAAAACTAATTTTAAGGTGATACAAGATGATTTTCAGTTGTAGGTTCAGGTTAAGAATTATTTAGTCCAAGGAAGAGAAGAGTTAGGCAGCCACAGCAAAATTACCATCAACTCCCAGGACAGGTTTTGGGTTATTTGTTTTTCATTTTAATTTACAAATTTCAAGAACCATGCTAGAATTAAAAAAAAAAGTATCAAGACAAACACACTCCATTTAAGATGCCACTGATTGTGCCAGGTGAACTATTCCCCAATAAGTAAAAGCAAGAATCTCATAGGCCAGTTAAGACTGTTACTTAACAGGTGAAGGTCTAAATGTTCAAATTTCTCATCAGACATCAATCTTCTACTACTCAATCAAAATACTACACTGGGAATAAGAGGAATAAAGAAAAAAAATTCTAATAGGCACAGTGAATGATAAATGACAATAAAACATTCAATACTTGTTGCTTATTAACTTTGCCTCTACACAAAATTGCTGAAATATCAAAGCATACAAGTACAATATTACCTAAATTTTCCTTATTTTACTCTGTTCTCATTGATTTCCAATATATTATTTACAAACTGACCATGTAAAACACGCTAGACACAAGATGCATGTTGTTCTGAGATACCATTTTAATTCTGAGACCAATATGAAGTCAAATATTTCCATATTAATAACAATTAAAACACGAAAGGATTACTAGTAGAAAAGAGTCATGCAAAATTAAGAAAACCAAGGGAAAAAAAAGATACACAGAAAAGTTATCCTTTGTTACAGACAGTGAATTCAAAGGATCCTGGTTATACTAACTGGAAGATTTTCTCATCCAGCATTATCTATGCTTTTTCTATGTGCCAAGACTATCCATTTTGGGACTCTACTCATATCATAATATTGGTTATTATTTACCAACATAAAGATGCAAATACATGTATAAAAATATTAAACAATAAAATAATGTTAAACTGTTAGAAGGTTAGACTAATGATCATACCCTCTGATCAGTTAAATGAGTAAGAGTTCTACGCAGAGCTGGTAAGTGAGAAAACTCTAAAGATAGAACTTGCCTGGTATGTTTAGAGAATAAGCTTCTACGATATCCAAAAAATATAGTGACTAAACACTAATGACAAGGTAAGAATGGAACTAACAAACATTTCAAACATCTGAAATACTTTTTGATTTTAATGATTTGCACTAACACATCTTTCTTTCTAGCCCTGGGCAAGATTTTGGATTTTATAAGTTATATTTTGAAAGATGCCTCACTTTTGAATGTGACATTTCACTGAACAATTATCATGTTGAGATTATGTATTATTGTTTCTTCTACCATCCTATTTAGCTGCACATCCAAAATTTAAAAACTTGTATTACTTCAATATAAGAACGTAAGAGAAAAACCAAGTGTCACTACTTCAAAAAAATATGCTGAAATAAAAATTAAACATATACATTGAGTTGGCCTAGAATATACCAGGAAAATGTACCCCAATAGAATATCAAGAAACAAATCCTGGTTTTTAAACTTCAGAAATAAAGCATTATGGTTTAATTATACATGTCCTCCCTCAACGCCTCAGGCACTCAGAGGTAGGCTTTTTTCAAAGGTGACTGAATCATAAATGCGACATTGGGAGGTAGCATTTGGTCAGCAGAGGTAGGTTACTAGGATGACCTGGTAGGGCACATTTCTCTCCCTGGATCATCCCTTCACTCTCTGTTGCCCGCCCACCACGACATAAACAGCTTTCCTCCATGTAAGCTCTTCTGCCATGCCATTTTATGTTTAAGCCTACTGTGGTGGACTGACAACTGGTCAACTTGTAATACCCAGCTGAAATGAACTAGCGTGGTGCTAGGTGTGGGAGGCTCACTTGAGGCTTGTTGCTGGCAGCATAAGAGGCAGAACTGGAGAAAAGCCTGTTAGAGGGTGTTGGAAACTGGTAGAAGCTGTAGAGAATCTGTTTGGAAGCTGCTGGGAAGCTGTAGGGAGCTGTTGGTTTTCCTGGAAGAGCTTGTCACCCTGGCTTTCCTGATGAACCCGGCTGTTCTCATCACAGAAGGAAGTCAGGACCTTCTCACTGAGAATGACCATGGTTCACTTTAGGAGAGCTCTGGTCCTCACTTTGAGCATCGCTTCCTGGCTCCAGAGGGGAAGATGGTACAATACTCAGTCTGCTGGAGAAGCCTGACACGTTGGCCTTCCTGATGGGAACTCAGCTGTCCTGATCACTGGAGGAGCTCGGGACCTCACTGTTGCTGAAGAAGGCTGTGGTACTTTTCAGCGGAGCTCTGGATCTTACTTTGAGCATCACTTCCTGGCTCGAATGCACATCCCTCAGCCTGCTAGCACAGATCCTTCATCTCTCCAGCACAGATTTCCTAGCTTCTACCCCCGAACTTTGGGCCTTCCCAATGCAGATCAGTGAAACAGGCATGCATGAGACATTGTTATGGGCTCTAGGCCTCCAGTTGGACTTGTGAGGGGCACTGTTATAGGCTCTAGGTCTTCAGCTGAACTCATGCAGGACATTATTGTGGGATGCAGGCCTTGAGCTGGATTCTTTGGTCTCTAATGTGTGGACAAATTTCCTGAACTCTTTGTATATGATTCTTTGGGTGACTATTATAAAATAATCTGATAAAATGTGTCCTGTATTATATTGTTCCCCTTGCAAAAACCCCAAACTACAGCACCTACCAAACATGAACTAAAACTTCTAAAGTGTGAACTAAAATAAACCTCTCCTCCTTTAATTTTGTGGGTGTTGAGCATTGTGTTTTAATGATAGAAAAGGGACTATCTTACTATCTTTATGATTTAAAAGCCTTTGGAACTAGCTAGTGGGAGGAGTTTGGAAGATATAAAGTTGTCCTAGAGAAGCCCTAGAATGCTGTAATCTAAGCTTTATGGGAGAGTCTCGTTGGGAGGGTCAGAACACCAGAATACTGATTTAAACGGCAGATAGGAATGACCTAGCTCAGGAAGTTTCTTTTGGGAAGAAGGACCTCATTAGCAGGAGGAGTCCAGGCCATGTAAATTGCTATGGCAGAAACTTTGTCTGAAATTTGCTCATGCCCTAAGACTGTGGAAGACTGAGATTAAGAGAGGAGGACTGATAAATCTGGAAGAAAAGTTTTACAGATGCCCAATGTTCAGGCTTAGTATGGCCTCTGCTTGCTGCTTTTAGACGGGTTTATACAGAAAATCAGGAGAGAAAAGCTCATCTGCAAAGTTTTCAGTTTCCCAGAAAGGACGGGTCTGAAAAGTTTTAGTGGAGGAGAGATTGGCTGCTGAAAACATTAGCATTAAAAAGAAGTCAAGTACAGCACTGTGAGTCAAGACAAGAGGAAAAATGCCTGGAGGGCATCTTATAAAAGTGAAAGACTTTGCTTTGAGAAGAGAGTCCCAGGAACCTCAGTTCATTCTGGGTCAGCTAGGAAAGTTTCCCAGAGTTCAGAGACCCAGGTACTTGAGACCACTGCAGCTATGCTACAAGGTGGCCTGGCTACTGCTCAAACAGGTGGTGCTACTTTTATAGGGAATGTAGAATATAAGAGTAGTGAGGTATGGGAGAGGTCTACCCAGATTTTAAGAGGAGGCACCAGAGACTTGGCAGTGTACCCCTGAGAAGTAAAGGTGTGAGGTTATGACAGTGAAGCCAAAAGTGGACTGGTGTTCCTAGGAAGTTGGAACCTGGAATTTGGAACTCCTGAGGAAAGCCACAGCAGTGAGCAAAACCAGCCCAAGAGAGAGAAGCCATGAGGGCTACAAACAATTGCATAGGATGGGGCCATTCAAACCTTCATAATTTTCCTGGGGAGCTAGACATGGAACTACGAGATTTAATGTTTGCCCTGCTGAGTTTTGGTCTGGCTTTGATCTGACTTCTTTTTATTTCCGTCTCTCTCCCTTGTGGAATGGAAATGTTTTATCTGTGCTATTGTATGTTGGAAGTGTTTAACTATCTCTTTGATTTTACAGAGGTTAACAAACAGTTAAGAGTTACTTTGCCTTAAGTCTCAAACAGACTTCAGACTTGAACTTTTAGCAGTGCTAGAACTGTTAAGCCTCTGCTGACTCTTAAGATTGAATGCATTTTGCAGGAAGAGACACAATGAGTCTTTTGGAGATAAGGAACAGAATGTTATGATTTACATTCTTAGATGACCCCTCAAAGCCTCATGTGCTCGTTGGCAGGGCTTTTGAAAGGTGACTGAACCATGAGGATGCTATTGCTACATGTGATATTTGGAGGCAGGGTCTGATCAGAAGAGATGAGTCACATGAGGATGATCTCTGATAGGGCATTTCTCCCTCTCTAGCTCATCCCTTCACTCTCTACTTCCCAGTAGCCTTTTCGTGATTTTATATGTACCTGAACTGTTCAAGTATAAAGATTATAAACATGTAAGAACTACTGGGGACACAATTGTTCACATAAACTAATTTTGAGAAAATATCAAATTGATTTAAGCAACTATGGCAACATGATACATGATGAAGATTAAGATTAAAATAAAAATGGGGGTTAAGATTTGAAATAATGTACATTAGCTGTCCTGATGCTGTAACAAAAATTAAAAGGGAAGATATGCTTTCCCAAGAAAAACACAAGTACAACAAATTCACTGATTGCCTTGCCTATACCATGATTAATGATTAATATTTCTGAAACACTCCAATCAACAGCATAATATAAATTTAATAATACATAGAATTTACCAAGGTAGATTATATACTATACCATAAGGTTTCCAAAAATTTAATAGGATTTAGGCCATACAAAGTATGTTCTTGCTCATAATTGAATTAAATTAGAAAGCAATAAAAGAAGCAAAACATGGCATATCAAAATTTACAGGATGCTGTTAAAGCAGATCTTAAGGGGAAATTTATAGCAGCAAATGTCTTTGTAAGAAAAGACTCAAATTAGTGACCTAAAGTTTTAGTAACAAACTGAGAAAGATTTAAAACTCAAAGATGAAAGAATAAATAGTCCGAAATGGAAATTGAAGAATTAAAAATCACAGAAACAGAAAATTAATACAATTTGGGAGGATCAACAAAATTCACATGTCTCTAATCAGCACAATTGAGAAAAAAGATGCATATACCAATTTCAGGAATGAAACAGATGGCCTTGTTATAGAGGCTGTAGATATTAAATATAACTTTATGCTTTTAAACAACTTCATGTTCTTAAATGGGACAAATAAAATGAACATACTTCATGAAAGGCACATATAACAGTTTGCTCAAGAAGAAAGTGAGAAGCTGAACTGCCCTGTAATTGTTAGAGGAATTGAAACTGTACCTAAAAATCATTCCTATAAAGAAAAATCCTGACCCAAATGTCTTCACTGGTGAATTTTACCAAATATTTTACGAACATTAAAGGATAAAATAATGCCAATTTCATTTAGCTATTCCACAAATTAGAGAAGCACTGCTAACTTAGTATGCATGATCAGGATTACCATGAAACAAAAACTAGACAAAAATAGGTTTTATAATAATACAGGTAAATATTTATTTCAATAAATCAACTTGGTTTTAAAAATTTCTACAAGAATGTGTCTTTTTCATTATTTTTCCTTGGTAAACAGTTCCAATCTTATCCTTATTATTTGGGTTTCAGTCAAGTTAAGGAAAATGGTACAACATATTTTATTAGTTTCTTCAATGTATTACTTTTTTTCTCTTCCTAGAACATCCAGGCTTTTCTCTCCTTTTAATTTCACTTACACATATTTTTATCTCTTTGCTTTAGATTCTAGAGGAATACTTCTACTTTATCTTATTCATTATTTTGATCTTTTATCTATATTCACTATCTTATATTGCATTTGTCATTAAATGCAACTTGCCAACCATCTAAGAATCTCATTTTATTCTTTTTTTTAAATAGCCAGACTGATGTAGCACATAATTCTTTTAGCATACTTTCCTCTAGGGTAATTTTTTGTTAATCTTGGCCATTTCAATGTATTTTAAAGATAGAAAAGTAGGAAATAATTGGCCTTGGTCCCTATTATCTTGAACCATAAAATCCAGTCCTTTTGTATAAGGAACTTAATATTCACTATGGATATTAGAATAATTTATTACATGTTGTAGACAGTCTTGCCTTTTACAGATGCATCAGTTAAGTATGCTAGGAATATACTTAACCTATTTCCACTACAAATAGTAAAAGAGTCATGGGCCAAGAATCAGGAAAAAAAATCAGTTAAATGGTTAGTAATTATATCTAAGTCTCAGCTTGCTTTTCCGTAAGTAAACAGTTGTCTCATAACCCCAGACACCAACCTTGTTAAATATTCCCTGACAACTGCAAGTACTTCTACCTTAAATAATGGTAATTCAAAGCCACTCATAAAAATAAAGCAAGACACTAAAAACACCTTCCAAAACAAAAATGGAGAACAGATAATTACAAAGTACCGGTCCAAAAACAAGCTGGGAACCCCAAAACAATCAAAACACGAGAAAATTTTGTCCTAAGAACACTTCGCTAACAAAAGATCCAGCTGAAAGACTGACATATTTCTGGAAAGACAAAAATCTAGGGCCTGTCAAGGGTAGGGCCCCATGGTTATCCCCTAACCGCCACTTAGTCTGCAACAAACCTTTGTTACCCACAAAGATCAGAAAAATCTCAATCTCAAACACAAGTTGATTAAAGTGGTATCCCTAGGTACCTGACAAAAGCAAGATATCAATGGATAAAGCAATAACCACTGTTGAGATCATGTCACCTTGTCTGTAGATCAGTTGTGATTGTACTATTTTTTTATGCTACTTTGTATCTGTTAATATGTTTTTGTGCTTTCATTTTTTTAAAAATAAAAATTTAAAAAAAGGAAGTTTTTCAGGAGAAAATACCATTGGCTTATTTTTTCTTTCTTTTTTTTTTTTTGCGGTACTGGGGATCGAACTCAGGACCCTATTCCACTGAGCTATATCCCCAGCCCCTAAAAAATTGTGGCTTTTTTTTTTTTTTGGCGGTACTGGGGATTGAACTCAGGACCCTGCACTTGCTAGACAGGTGCTTACTCCACTGAGCTATATCCCCAGCCCACCATTGGCTTATAATGATTCAGTAACAACGTTACTGAAAGTCATTATTAAAATTATGTAAATTAAAAGTACAGATGTAATTCTTCTAAATAAACATAATATCCTCATGCCAATAACTAAAAAGCCATCAGAATATATTTCAATTCCATTTTCTGTTTGTATCAATGTATGGACAAGTGGAAAATAAATACAGAACATATTACAGCTTAATTCAACTTTCTGGAGTCTGCCAAAGTCTTCAAAACACATTTCAACACTTTCACAACAGGGACATAACTTGTATGTTTCACTGCTAGGCAACTTGAACCATTGGTGGTACATGCATGACTGCCCCACCAGGTGACTTTCTATTAATTTTATTAGTAAAAAGACCAATAAAAGAGGTTAGATCCATTTGTATCACCAGTGGTACAAGCCAGTGGGAACATGTTAAATTTGAAGATTTTTTTTTTACCTCAACATTAACAATATTTAAACTGCATTAGCCCTGGTTTTTCATTTTTAATACTGGCCTTATTTTTAAAATGAAATAGCAACAGTTTAATAATCAGTGTGACCTACTTTACCAAAGAGGGGACAGATCACACCTAATGTAATAGCATGTAACATTCTGAAATAAGCACAACAGAAAGCCCATGCATTCTGTAACAAGGTATAACAATATATACATGTAACTCAATACTTTATGTTCCTTATACTCCAACTAAGTTCATTTCTTAAAATCTACTTCCTAAAGAAATAGAAGAGATTTTAAGTACTTCCTCAGAGTTTTTACAATTTAATTTGAACTTTAATCTCTAATTTTTCTCACAATATGGATTAAAAATAGTCATCTTATATCCAGATACCAATATCCTATTTTGTCCTCATACCTATGGTATCAGGGAGGTCTAGGAGTTCATTGTGCTGCAGGTCCAGGTTGGTAATCTGTGTGCAGTTCCCAATCTCCTTTGGGAGGTGTTCAAGTTGATTGTGAGCTACATCCAGCGTAATGAGGTTACATAAGTCACCTGCAATTGGCCAACATAATCATTTCATAAGCAAAAATAGTACCTGTAAGCAATGAAATCAACTGTATAATTTCTAAACATAACTGGAAACACAATCTCATTACAGTCAATTTTTATTTGAAAACATTAAAGTAGCAAACATGCATTATAAGAAAATATTTTTCTTTATCATAATTTTTTCTGAAAAATAAAAACCAAACACAATGGAAGTGCTACAATGGTTTTATTTTTTGGGGGGGAGGAGGTGCTGGTCCTGGAAGGTTGAACCCAGGGCCTGGCATATGCTAAGCATGAAGATGAACTCTACCACTGAGCTCCAGCCCCACCCTCTGTGTTCCATAGTTTTCTTACATAGTCACTCAGCCACAAATACTGATATATTCCGAAGCTTAAAAAGACATAATTTCCTTACCCAAATTTATCACAATGAGATTACATACATCTTGGTTTCACTTTGAAGGACACCTTCTACCTTAAAATATATATGAATATATATGCTTTCAAGTACTCACATATTTTCATGTTATACAAATACATGTATAAATAACAACTGCTTCTGAATTTAATAGAACTTTTAAAGGAAAAAATAAGATATATTTTCCCGCCCATTCTATTTGACAATTTAGATTTTTCTGTTATTCAATCTTACAACACTTCTTTATGTATAGCAATGTATTGATCCACTCATGCCTTTCTTTTAAAAAGCAGTGGTTGGACATACTAAGAAAGACAAGCTTATAGAACTCTGAAAACTGAGTGTGTATAGATTATTAAATTACCTCTTGAAAACACAAGCAACAATAGAGAAAACAGGTAAATTGGATTTTATAAAAATTAAGAACTGCGTGCATTAAAAGAAACCACCAAGAAAGTGAAATGGCAACCCACAGTATTGGAGGAAATATCTACAAATTCTCTATCAGGTAACAGATTAATATGCAGCATATATATAGAACTACAACAAAAGATCACTGACACACACACACACACAAGCCAATAAAAAAATGGGTTCAGGATTTCAACAGAAATTTTCCCAAAGATTTATAAATAGTCAGTAAGCATATGAAAAGGCTATTGCCATCTCTAATCATTACAGAAATGCAAATCAAAACAATGAGACACCGTTTCAAACCTATCAGGATATTACCAAAGAACAAAAAATAACAAATACTGGTGAGGATGTGGAAAAATTGGACGTTTGGATGTAGCAGGAATATAAAATGGTGCAACTGTTCCAAGCTCTATGGCACAGGTCTGTAATCCCAACTACTTGAGAGGCTTTAGTTGAGAGGCTGAAGTAGGGAGAACCACAGGTTCAAGGCCCCCCTGAGCAACTTAGGGAGATTCTATCTCAAAAGAAAAAGAAAAAGGGATGAAGATGTTGCTCAGCATGTGAACTCTGGGTTCAATTCCCAAAGTGGAAGGGAGGGGTACGAGAGGGAGTGTGGGAGTGGAATGGAGTGGAATGGTACTGTGCTGTGAAAAATAGTGGAATCACTCCTCAAAATATTAAACTTGTAATTACCATATAACCTAGTGATTCTAGTTTTGTGTATAAGTCAAAAGAACTGAGAGCAATGTCCACAGAATTATTCACAATAGTCAAGGAAACAATCCAAACGTGCATCAATAAATGTATAAACAAAATGTGGCATGCCCTGATAATGGAACATTATATAGACTTGAAATGAAATTCTGATTTATGCTAAATATGGATGAACCTTAAAGATCCTATGCCAAGTGAACCCACACACAGAAAAGGACAGTTATATAATTCCACTTACATAAAGTACCTTGAATAAGCAATTTGCTATATAAAGCAGAATAGTACTGAAAACAGGTAAATTGTTTAACAGTCTCATATATGAAAAAGAGATGGAGAGTTATGATTTGTTGCCCAACAATGTGAATACACTAAATGTCACTGAATTCTACAATTCACAAGAGCTAAAAAGGTAAATTTTATATTTTGTAAGAAAAAAACCCTGAGGCATCTCACTGTTTTGATTTGCATTTCCCTAATGACTAGAAATGAAATGTGGGATATATCTCAATCAATACTGATGGAGTGATTTATAATACTAAATCTTTGTATCAGAAAAGAGGAAGGTAATAAAAATGAGTAAAAATCAACAACATTGGAAACAAGAGATGGTTCAATGTTAATAAAAGCTGATTCTTTGGGAAAAAGGTCAAGAATACTGATTAACTCTTATGAAGACTTTGAAAACTTAAAAAGAAAACACATAGTACATGTTAGCACATGTTACACTTAATATTAGCCATACTACAGAGCCTACACTTTTTTAAAAGATAAAATGGAAATGTTACAAGCAATTTTGTAATTATAAATCATAAATTCAAAAAATTAGAAGATAAAGAGCAGTTCCTCAAAAGCCATGAATTACCAACACTCAAACTACTTGAAATACAAAACCTTAATAGTACTATATCCATTAAGTTATTTATCATTTGAAACTTCACCCTAAAAGAAAACCCAGGCTGAACTGTATCACATTTACCAAATGCTTACACAAGAATAAAAGTAAAAGTTACACAATTTCTTCCAAACGGAAGAGAGAACATTTCCAAATTCATGGGTCTATCATTACCTTAACATCAAAAACAAAGAAAAAAGAAAACTACAGACCAATGTCTGTCCTGGAAGAAAAACAAAACACTATATTTGAACTTAGACCCCAAAATTCTCAAGAGATTAGAAAATTGAATCTAATAATTTGAGAATTATATACCATGACTAAGTGGGACTAATTACAAATATGCAATGCTCGTTCAATATCTGAAGATCTATGTAATTCACCATATTAACAGTCTAACAAAGTAAAAACTTCTGGCTTGTAGTCTGACATGTAAAAAACTTGAAAGTCACTGCTCTTTTCTCAAAACAAGAAAAAGAATCAACACACTGAAGGTCAGAAACTCTTACTTACATCCCCAAGACTTGAGTACAAAGGGCAAAACCCTTGTTCTCAGAACTGTAGAGAAATGCAAATAGAGATTTAGAGTTTACCAAGAATAGCTGGAGCTTGGAAGACTGCTGCACTTACAGGGTAACGAACTAGTTGCTGGACACTGAGTTTGGAATACATAAGAAATAAAAATGGAATGTAGGGATCCTCCTAAGGATGGGGCTCCTCTGCTCTGGCTTTCACCCTAGGTCTCAGAGTGGAGACAAAAGAAAAATCATCTCCTCCCATGCATATAAAGCTGCAGAAAATCACAAAGAAATCTTTTAAAGAAGAGAGGAACAAAGCACCTTTAAAATTACATCAGATTTCTCCCTAGAAAACATGCACACAAGAAGATAGTGGAGTCTAATCCATTTAATGTGTTGAGAAGAAAAAAGGAAAAAATAAATCAACCTAAAAGTCTGTTTCCAATGAAATTATCCTTCATAAGTAATGGAGAACTACTTTCTCTAACCAACAGAAATTTAGAGAAGGAAAACCATTATTTATATAGAAGTGTGAATCTATATAAAGAAAGAAAGTAGTAGAGGAAGAATAAAGATTACTTTATTTTCTTTTAATCTAACAGATTGACAGTTTGTTCAAAGTATTAATAGCAACAAAACACTACTCATGCTTAAGTGAAATGATAGCAATGTTGTAAGGCACAAGGCCGAAGAAACGGGAATAACCTGTTATAATACGGTGCCCACATTACCCAGAGTGGTATGCATAGTGTTATTTGAAAGTGAGCTTATATTAATACTAACTGTATACTGTACTACAAACTCCAGGGCAAACACATACACCAAATTAATACATGTATTGTTGACAAGAAAGGAGAATGAAAATAATAAAATGTTCAATTAAAACCATGGAGGAAGTGGAAGACACAAAAAGAAACAAAATGACAAATTCAATTAATAGAAAATAGTTATAAATATAATCAAATCAATTTAAAAATCTATGTGCATTTAAAGATCAATGTTTTAAATGTACCAAATAAAAAACAGATTGTAAGAGTGGACCAAGAGAAACTACTCCTATTTTATATATAAACAAAGGCAAATTAAAAGAAATTGATAGATATCTTTATTTGCAGATGACATGATACTTTACATAGAAGACCAAAAAAACTCTACCAAAAGACTCCTAGAATTAATCAGCAAATTCAGTAGCATAGCTGGAAACAAAGTCAATTCTCAAAAATCCACAGCATTCCTATACACAAACAACAAACATACTGAGAGAGAAATAAGGGAAACCATTATCTTTCACAATGACATCCAAAAAGCTAAAATACTTAGGAATTTTTTTTTTTTTTTTTTTTTTTTTTTGGCGGTACTGGGGATTGAACTCAGGACCCTGCGCTTGCTAGGCAGGCGCTTATTCCACTGAGCTATATCCCCAGCCCCCCATACTTAGGAATTAATGTAACAAAAGAAGTAAAAGATCTATACAGTGAAAATTACACTTCTCTAAAAAAAAAGAGATTGAAGAGGATTTTTAAAAAGTGGAAAGATATTCCTTGCTCATGGATAGGAAGAACCAATATTGTGAAAATAGCCATACTCCCAATACTGTTATACAGATTCAATGCAATTCCAATGAAAATACCATTGGGGTACCTCATAGACCTAGAGAAAACAGTCCTAAAATTTATCTGGGACCAGAAGAGACCCAGAATAGCAATAGGAATCCTGGGCAACAAAGGCAAGGCAGAAGGTATCACAATCCCTGATTTGAAATTATACTACAAAGCTACTGTGGCAAAATTAGCATGGTACTGGCAAAAAAAAAAACAGACTTGAAGATCAATGGAACAGACTGGAAGATGCAGAGGCAACCACAAAGACACTCAGGTACCTTACCTTTGACAAAGGCACCAAACATGGTCACTAGAAGAAAGATAGCCTCTTTCACAAATGGTGCTGGAAAAACTGGCTTTCCACATGCCGAAAACTGAAACTAGACCCAAGCCTACACCATGCACCAAAATGGCTTAAAGATCTAAATATTAAAACAGAAACACTAGATCTAATGGAAGAGAAAGTAGGTGAAAAGTCCTGAAGACATCAGGGTAGGCAGAAAGTTCATGAACAGAAACCAAACTGCATGACACACAAAGAATCAACAACTGGGATCTCATCTTATTGAAAAATTTCTGCACATCAAAAGAAATCACCAACAGGGTGCAAAGAAAACTCACAAATTGGGAAAAAATTTTAGCCAACTGTCCCTCAGACAAAGGACTCCTATCTAGAACATATAAAGAATTTTTTAAAAATCAGGTCCCCAAAATTCAAAGACCCAATACAAAAATGGGCAATTGAGATGACTATACACTTCTCACATGAAGAAATACAAATGACAAATACATTAAAAAATGTTCAACCTCATTAGTCATTTGAGAAATGCAAATTAAAACAACACTGAGATTCCACCTCACCCCAGAAAGAATGGCTACCATCAAAAAATCAACCCATAACAAATGCTGGAGGGGCTGTGGGGAAAAAGGAACTCTTTTCCACTGCTGGTGGGAATGTAGAATGGTATAACCACTGTGGAAATCAGTCTGGAGATTCCTCAGTAAACTAGGATTAGAGGTCCCATTCAACCCAGCTATTGCCCTCCTGGGTATTTTTCCAGAAGAACTGAAAACATAATACCACAGCGATATATGTGCACCCATGTTTGTAGTAGCACAATTTCTAATAGCTAAATCTTGGAAAAAACCCAAATGTCCATCAACTGAGGAAGGATAAAAACGATGTGGTATTTTTATACGATGGAGTATTACTCAGCTCTAAAGATAAACTCAAGGCTTCTGTAGGTAAATGGATGCAACTAGAGACCATACTAATTAGTGAGATAAATCAGATTCACATGTATAAACATCATAGTTCCTCGCTACTATAAGAACCTGAAAGAGTAAATAAAATCTGAAAGGTACAATAGATAATGTAAAAGAAAAAAGAAACTGCTCAAATAGGAAGGAGCGAGGGGAGAGGAAAAAGAAAAAACAGGGAAAAATGTGCTTGTGTGTGTGTGTGTGTACACACACAGGACATCTAGGATAACTGTACTACTAATATCTGTTGGCTTATTAAAAGGAACTGTTAACGTGTAACTGATCAATCTTGCATGCCTATATCTGGTTATATGTGCAACCATTTTGAAGATGACATTATGTAACATAACAACCATTGTTAATATCCTATCACCATGTTTAGAAATTCTGTATCATTTTTATTGCTCTCTATGCTGTTTTGTTTATGTATTTGTTTTTGTTATTTTGGTTTTTTAAATGAAAAACAAAATTTATATATATATAAAGATAGCTGGAATAGGTGTATTGCTGATGTCTATGGTTTACTGAGAGGACCAGCCAACGCTTAAAATTTTCTTTTTTCTTGACCAATTCTGCATGCTTGAATTTGCTAATCAGAATGACGGATCTGAAAACAATATGAAGAATAAGAACCACTGCTGATATCCTACCATCTTGTATGGTGAAGCTCTGCACCATTTCCAATGGTTTTTCTTTTAATTTTTTTTTTTTTTACTGTCTTTATCTTGTTACTGTCTTTGATCAAGCTTACAATCTTATGTCTAGAGGACTGAGCAGCTTCACTGAAGTCAACAGTATGTAATATAGCAACCATTGTAAATTTCTATCATTTTGTTTTGAGGTCATGTATCATTTTTGTTGTTTTTATGTTGTTTTGATTTTGTCTTCATTCACTGTTGTTTAGTCAGTTTTGTAATTTTTAAAATAAAAAAATAAAAAAGAAATTGATGGAGACAGAAATGCAGGGCTGATACTAATCAAAAGAAACCTGAAATGGAAATAATTTTAGACAAAGCAGACTTAAAAGCAAGGAAAATTATCAGTGATAATAGAAAGCATTTCCATAATAAATAAATGGAACAATTTTCCAAGACATAACAATCCTTAAGTATAAGTACTTTTCTATGGTTTATGTACAAACGACCCCCCAAAGCCTGATGCGCTCACAGGTGGAGTTTTTGATAGGTACTAGGTCATGGGTGTGAGACACTCTCACTGTATTAGTCCACGGATGGGTTTACAGCTGGGTGTAACATTCACAGGTGAAGCCTGGTGGGAAGAGGTGAGCAATGTGGGTGTGGCATGGAGAGTTATACATCCCTCCTGACCCCTTGAGTCCTCTGTCCTTTGTACCTGCTATGCCACAAACTGTTTCTCATCTGCCATGCCCCCTCACCTTGGAACCAGCCAACTATGGGATGAAAGCTTGCTCTACAAATTGTGAGCTAAAATAAACCTCTCTTCCTGTAACTTGTGGGTCTCAGGTACTTTGTCCTAGCAGCAAGAAACTAACTAAGACATGCCTCTTTTCTATTACAGTGCTAGTGCAAAGCATTACAGTAATTACAACAATGAAGATAACAAAAGAAAATTAACTTTGGATTTTAACATTTTTACTATTTGTCATCACCTTTTCTAATAATACTTGAAGTTGTCTCAGGTCCCACTAAAGCAACTTCCATAGACTACGAAAGCTCATAAATCCAAAGTGTGTAGGGACTGGTCAACTAAATAAAGCAAATTGAATGGAAAATATGGCTAAATTTAGAGCATGAGTAGTAGCTGTAATTCAATTCAACAATTACCGCACTACTTTACAGAACATCTCAAAATGTGACATTCTGTACAATAACTCTTTGTTGTAGGAGGCTGTCCTGTACATAAGCACCATCTCTGGCCTTCACCCATTACACCCTAATAAGCACCTCTCCAATAAGTTCTAAACATCAAAACTGCCTCCAGACATTGCCAATTTGTCCTGTTTAAACACTGCCAAAACTATCCTTGGTTGAAAATCACCACGATGTTGGAATAAAAGTTCGTTATTGTCCATTCTCACATCTTTTTCAAGAGAAGTTAGAAATCTAGATTTCCATATAAGATCCAATTCTTAAACACTGAAAACTAATTCACAGATTAAAGTAAAATAAAACCTTGTATTAATGAACATCTTGGAGCTTTTTTGTTTTGGGGGTTTTTTTTATTCATAACGTAAATCTGACACTTCTGCAAACAGAACAGATTAATTATCAATATCTTAGGACAGGAAATTGTCTATCACTATCTAATACTGAAAGTGAAAGGTAAGGGTTTTTAAAAAGTACTGCATGAGCATCCAAACTCAAATTATGTCAAGTGGTAAATTATCTTCTGATTTGTATGAATCACTACAGATAACTGAGTATTTTGAACTTATATTATCCATAGAAAGTTATCCTTCAACAATACAACTCTGTTAGGTCAAGAAATGTTTAATATTGATACATTAAGAATAATGACAGCTAACAACAATAACACTTTTTTTTCCACAATCTAGTAATTTCTGAAGGTTTTGAGTATGCAGAAAATTCAAGAAATGTAATTTCATTTTAATAGCATCAAAATACAAAAGGACTTTAAAATCTTGTCTGTGAATCCAGAGATACAATTTACAACTAAAATGTATACTACTGTAAATTAAATTTGAAAAAATACTTAGGTTCCCTCACATACCATGTGTAAATTTTAAGGACTCACAACAATCATTACTTTTTCTTTACTCTAATAAAAAGATCTAATAACTATAAAGAAGTTTATCATGTATAAAAAGCATCCATAAAATTTAAAATATTTTCAAAACTAATCCAAAAGTTCTGTTCAATGTACCTAATCAGCATTTTCAGTGGGTGGAAAAAAGAATTTTAAAAATCTCTCTTCTTAACAGTAACAATACTACTACCCAGGTTTTTGTCCTTATATTCACATAATTAGAAATATTTAGAAATGTTAAATGAAAAATTCCATAGTAGATAGCTCTATACTGTGCCAGTGTAAGAGCCTATGTTACAATTTATAAGAAATAGCATATTAAATATATAAGCAGCTTATGAAACATTTACTACAATTTACTATTTCTACACTGTGCCCAGTGGTACAATCTTTTAAATACTTGTTTTAAATACTTGTTTTACAACAATCAACCCATAAAAGGTTAAGTCCATCCCAAGTTATTGAAATGGATTAACAATAGTAAACTATCCTTAGTTAGTCATAGGAGCTTTATTTTCTTCTTCATCCATTTGTATTCTGAGTTTTTTTATACATTGTTTAATTCAGAGAAAAAAACAATTCCAGAAATAAGCATTAGTAGTCTTTCCTACACCACACATACGTTTTCTGAACCACAAATAGAAATTTCCTATCTGTAACTCAGATATATCTGTTTAATGAAAATAAATGTGTCATGCTATCTGACTGATGATCAGCCACTAATATGTATATTTATGGCTCATATTTCATGCTTACTATTCAATGTTTTGATTTTAAATTTGGTTTCCCATATAGATTTGCCCACAGAGAGAACAAAACATCTTCCATTCATTAATTCTATACATGTTTACTGTTAAGCACCTACTGTATTCTAGATTCTGTTCTATTACCTAGAACCTTGGAACTTATGTCTAATAAGGAGAAATAAAAGTTACATTTAATAAGGAAAAAATAAATGTAACACATAATTTCAAGAAATATGCTATAAAAGAAAATAAAGCAGGATAAGAAACTGAACGTAACTGGGTGAGAGACTAGAAGTGTTGACGGTAGTAGTAAGGAGACAAAGTAACCCAGGTGAAATGATTTGAGAAGAGATCTTAACAACAGTCAGGAAAAGGCAAGAGGAAGAGCTTAGGGAAAGGGTATACCAGACTGAGGGAACACCAAGTGAAAATATTCTGAGTCAGGAAAGTAGGAAAGTGGTAGAGGAAGAAGTGGCCAAAGGCCAGAATGATTCAGATTTATTAGACCAATATAAGGATATTAGCTTGACTAGGGAGACAGTGGTAAGGATAATGAGAGATGTGTTTTAGTTTGATTCTATAATTAATAGGCTTCATTTTTCAGTACAATTTTAGGCTTGCAGAAAAACTTCACCAAAATACAGTTTCTTCTGTTATTAAAAACTTGCTTTAGCATGGTACATTTATTACGGGCAAGCCACCATAGTCAGGCTCTTCAAGATGACCACATCATTCCATCGCTGACTGAAGAACATTCACTGTGTGCCTACCAGAGACCCAACAGTGAGCAGAGCAAGTGACCATGCTCAGGGAGCTCACACTGAAGAGTGCACAGTATGAGGACCAGATGACTGCTGTAAACAACAACAAAAACAGAGAGCAAGATGAAAATAGGGGGAAAAATCTTGACACCTTACTATCAAACTAAGGAACATGGACCATTCTGAAGGTAATAATGCACAAGAAAACTTGGAGCACACTGTGATCAATTAGAATGCTGTTTTTAAACATCTATTTTCTCCTAGATTTGAGTGGATGAACTGCAGAAGGCAGAATTCGGTAACACAAAGTCCTAGGGAATATCTAATGCAAGGAGTAAACTACCGCAGTTAACCCATATAAAATAACGTGAAGGCCTGTGGCTGGGCCCATGCCTCACTGTAGCCATACAAACCTCAATCAATAGCATTGGGAAGTGGAATGAAAAAGAGGCCACTAAGAGAGCTACTGAGGGGGAATAACCAATAGGAATGTGAACCGTGGTCCTTACAGTCAAAAGCACAAGCCCCCCGCCTTTTAATCAATATTTTTAGAAACACAGATTCTCATAACTGGATGTCCAAGTAATGCCAAATTGTTATGTAAGATTCTAAATGCTTACTTTCAATTTGCTTTTAATTTGTGAAAAATGGTAACAAATAATTGATAATCTAACACCTGTATGTGGAATATGCCATATCTTGAGCAGAGTACAACAAAAGAAAAAGCCTTTGCTTTCAAGACAATGAGCAAAGGAAGAAAAGTTTTGTTGAGAGTCACTATTTGGTCATGATGAATTTGAGATATCAAGACGAATCTAGGATAGCAATGAGATATCCAGATAAAATATCTCGAAGCAAATTAGGAAAGACAGGAAGGGAAGAAAGGAAAGTGAGAGAGGAAGGAAAAAGGGGGAGGAAAGAAAAGGAATGAGAGAAGGAGGAAGAGAGGAAAAACCATGCAGGTCTGCTGAAAATGTTATGCCAAGATGGTTTTTGTCCTAACAAGGAATTAAGGTTAGTATATGCAAATACTGAGCTTCTGGCTCATGATAATGGTGATCTACAGTTCATTAAAAACTCTGAATATATAAAAGTCACTGTTCTAAAGTGGCAGAGAGATAAAAGTAAAAACTGGAAGTAACTAACTCCTGAAAAACAGAAAATGTGGTAGGCAAACTTCAAAGACAGCTCACACAATGACTGTCACCTCATATAATTGTATGCACTTAGTGAAACTTGTGACTACAATCATACTAGTGCTCTATCAATTTCTCCCCTTACACCCTCTGAATGAAGCAAGATGCCACGGGAAGGAATTGAATCCTGACAACAGCCATCTGAGTCTTAGACAAATCTTATACTTAGCCTTCAGAGATCACCCCAGCTTTGGAAAACACCTTGATTACAGAGACCTTGTGAGAAATCCTCAATCAGAATGTTTAGTTAAGGGTGTGCCTGATTCCTGAACCAAAGAAACCATAAGATAAGCAACTGTTGTTATAAGTGCTACACTGTAGAATAATTCATTATACACTGGATAACTAATGCAGGAATCACAAGGTATTTTTTTATTATGACATCATTCCAGGCTGCCTGTGGAAACTAAATCATAAGAGTCCTATTGGTCTAAGAGGCCAGAAAACACAGTTCAGAGTTATGTGCAGCTGGACTTCAAGGTTGAAAACCGGGCAAAAGAGAAAACCACAGAGTGAAGTCTGAAAACCTGCAATATTCATACTTCTCAATTTCTTTTCTGACTCCATAAATATATGTCTGAGAGAAAGGCTGGAGAAGCCTAAGGGGCAAACAGCAGCTCCAAGGGTAAAAGAATGGAGGAGAGATTCTGACAGCTGCCAACTGTGGTATATCAGAGTTTGGAACTTCAGCTCTGCTAATCGAAAGTGTCAGAAAAAAAAATCTACAGAAATAAAGACCACATCTCAAGACTAAGGAAGTTGTACTAGGTTTAAGGCCATACCCAAAGAGAACCACCCTAAGCAGAGCTAAATGCCAGTCTACACGGTTAAGATCTCTCAATAATAATTTAACTGCTTGGCAAAATAAACCTTTTTAACACTTCTCAGAGGATAAGGGAGCCCATAGTCGTCACAGTATTATCTACTTATATCCAGAATCACTAGACTGACTTCCACTTCTGACCATGATGAAACTAGAACATTAAAATACATTAGGAAATGGTTTGTAGCAAGTAGGTAAGAGCTAGATATGACTGTGCCCTGTGATACTTCAGGAAAACTATATAAGCCTTATGGTGATCCGAGGTCACTGGCTAGAGGCAGGTTCCACATCACAAAATAGGAGGGAAGGAATATTGAACGAAGGCCAATAGCTATTCCGAGTTGTGGCAAAAGACCCGAGTGTAGGATGACCAAGGTGGCTAAAGATGTTCAGACAGAATTTGAGAGATGACAAAGAAACAGGTATGTGTACAATGTGCAGGAAAGTCCCTCTCAGTATTTGCCTAAATTTTGATCTGCATACATGTGAAAAATAATTATAATTATGAAAGTCAGGCAAAGAGCCAGTAAAAAGCAAACCAAACAATTCCCAAGAGTCCCACATGCCTGAAAACAACTTGAATTCCTTCCAGGTGGGATAGACCCCATAAATAAAACTTACTAAGCAGAGTTTTCAGAGTATCTTCTTAGTAGTGAAAGTAAATTACACCTAGATGATATTACAGGGATAGCCACCATAATAAAGCTCAAAAACAAGTGAGAAAAGATAAAACTTACTCGAAAGTAACTTAAGTGTATGTTAGCACAAAGTCCAGCACTATTTAAAAGAATACAACAAAATGTAAGACTCTGCAATGTAAAAATTGTAATATTGCCATCCAACAAGAAATTACAAGGTATATAAAGAAGTTCAAATATATGACCCCCAATCTGGATAAAAATTATTCCTTAGCAAAAGAAAAACAAAGAATTGATGAAACTAGAAGATAAAGACATTGAAAAGGCTATTAAAAATGAGCTCCGTATGTTTAAGAAAACAAAAGAAAACCTGAACAAAAATGACATCCAGAGCTGGAGTTGCAGCTGAGCAGGTAAAAGTGTTTGTCTAGCATGCAGCAGGACCTGGGTTCAAGCCCCAGTACCACAGAATGACACTCAAAATGGAATATACAGAAATGAAAACTATCTAAAATAAAAATTTCATTGCAGGGGATTAACCAAATTTAGACATCAAAGAATAAGGGATATATAGCAACAGTAAAAACAGCAATACAAACTAAAGTATACAACCACACATACAAATACAGCATCAATGATGTTAGAGACAGAATAAAAGTCTATCTAAGACAATTAAAAAAGAAAGCAAGGGATCAAATGAGAAAAATTACAAGAAAAGTGTCAAATTTTGTTTTAAATTTTTATGAAAACTACAAACCGAAGAGGGTCATAAATTCCAATAAGAATAACAGCAAACCTTTTGTCAAAGACTAAGCAAGTCACAAAAGCATGAAAAGGTAACTTTAAAATATTGAAGGGAAAGAAGGTCTGTCAAACTAAAATTCTGTACCAAAAGAAATAACTTTCAAAAATGAAGGCAAAATAAGGGTTTTCAGACAAAAGTTGAGATCATGTGTAGAGCTGAACTTCAACATATGTTAAAGAAGTTATCTCAACAAAAGAAGCTGATGAAGAAAGTCAGATCTACCCAGAGAATAAAACGACGAAAATTATGGCATGTCAGAAAGCATAAGCACCAACTCGTAAGAGTTCACAGTAACCAAAGGTATATAAATTTGAACAAAACGTATAAAACTATTAGATTATAACCCACAGAGTAGAAAACATGTAATATAAATAAATAAATGATGGGACAGTTCTTCCTTATAGGAGAATTCCTATTAATAAATGCGAAAGGACTGGAATAAGGCAAATTATAAAACTCACCATTATGACACAGTAATAATTGTTAAAGTAAATATCCACCAATGAATGGTAAAACTAGTGAATGAGAAAAAATAAATAAACCACAAGGTATCTGTGTGCTCTAAAGCCAGCATCTCTCAAGATAATTAATTTAAAAGAAAAATAATTTTATCAGACCCCCCAATTTAAAGACCCAATGAAAAAATAGGCATCTGAAATGCAGTTCTCACAGATCAAGTAGAACAAATGACAAATACATTATATGAAAGAAATGTTCAACATCACTACCTATTCAAAAAATACAAATTAAAACAACACTGAGATTTCACCTCACTCCAGAAAGAATGGCTATCTGTAGTAAGTCAGTAACAAAAGCTGCAGAGGCTGGGGGTGGGAGGGTTACCCTTCTTCACTATTGCTGGGAGTATAAGCTGGTATAATCACCATGGAAATCAATATGGAGATTCTTCAAAAAACTAAAAATAAAATTCTATTTGATGCACCTATTCCCCTTCTACATATCTTCCAGAAAAACTTGAAGACATCGTAACAAGTGATACACACATACTCATGTTTGTAGTACTACAATTCATAACAGCTAAATCTTGGAAGCAATGCCCTTCCACAGATGAATGCATAAAGGAAACATGGCACTTATTATAATGGAGTACTACTCCACCATAAAATAGACGTGAGTCATTTGTACGAAAATGGGTGTACCTCGAGACCATGATGTTAAGCGAGGTAAATCCGGCACACAAGCTTGAACACCACATGGTTGAAAGTTAAAATAACACAAGTTTAAAAAAACCACACACATGGTTTTCCTTATGTGAGAAACCTAATATATGAGAGACAATAAATAAATGCAAAATAAATGACAACAGGAAAAAAAGAGGGTTAAAAAATTACTGTAATCTAGCACAGCCAATGTATTTAAAAGTGTATCTTGATTTAGTATAATTGTTTTACGTGTTTTACATGTTTTTGGCTTGTTAGTCTGGCTGTAAATCTGTGTTTATGATAATTAGCAAAAACAAGCATTTCTGATGCTGGCAAAGAAAACAGTTTTAAAATACAGGGGTAGAGGGGAAGGAGCAAAAAGAATTAAGATGTGCTATGTACATGTACCATTAAGTCAGTGTTACGTAGGGCATCAATATTTGGATAAACTGGGTAGAGGATATATGAAACCCTCAATACCGGCTTTACAACTTTTAAGTCTAAAATGTGTTCAAAAAGAAAATTTTTCAAAAGTGAACTCAAGTTTAAAGCAAAACAATAGCAGTGTGGAACAATGTACTATAAAAAGTAGATAATTCCACAAAGAATGGAAGGAGGGAAATAAGTTCTCTGTGTGGAGTTCTTAGAAAGTATGTATAATGTACTATTGAATGCAAAATATGTCAAACACAGAGCAAAAAATAAAGAATGACAAAGATGAATAATTAAACCAAAAGTTGAGAAATTGATAGTATTAAAAATAATCAAACAAAAGGGAGGAAAAAGGAATGTCAGGCAAAGATTTAAGACCTAACTAAATGCTATAAAAAAACATTTTAAATACAAAGATGTAAAATATTATATATATATATATATATATATATATATAAAAGGATAGGAAAAACAATGTGAATACCAATCAATAAGGAAGCTTAAGTGGCTATGCTAAGTCAAACAAGGTAGATTTTGAAAAGGAACCATTACTAGGGATAAATATAGACAACCCAATGATAAAAGTTACATCATCAAAAAAATCCTAAATATATGTAATTAATACAGTTTAAAATAGGATAAATCTATTATAGTTGCATATTTCAACGCTCATTTTTTCAGTAATTAATACAGGTACAGAGAAACTAAGTATTATCAAATAACTAGACCTTCCTAATACACAAAGCTTTAAAATCTAACGACGGGATTCTCTCCCTTTCCTATTTTTATTTTTTTGCACTACTAGGAACTGAATCCAGGGCCTCTGCACAGAGCTACATCCCCTTTATTTTTTATTTTCAGACAAGGTTTTGGTAATAAATTGCTAAATTGCCCAGACTAGGTTCAAATGTACATTCTTCTCAGAATGCTGGGATTACAAGCATGCACTGTTATGTCCCGCTAGGACACAGACCCTTTTCAACTACACTTAGAACACTTATCGAGATAGACAATGTCTTAGATAAATTCAAAAATCTGAAAGTTTTTTTACATACTTAGAAACTGAACAATTCACTTCCACATAATCCATGGGTCAGAGAAGAAATAAGGGACATTCAAAAATATTTTGACCTTCAGTGTAACAAACATATCAAAATCTGGGTGCAATAAGTAAGAATATTCTGAAAGGGAGTCTATAGCTATAAATGCTTATAAAATGAAAAGCATAAAGACCTGAAATTATTCTAAACTACCAACTTAAGAAAACAAAAGAAAAACATATTAAGCCCAAGTAAGGAATAAAAAATAGAAAAATAATAAAACCATAATATCTTTAAAAGATCAATAAAATTCATATTCCTCGATTTATGAGTATCAGGAGTAAATGTAGGGGAGAGGTATAGCTCAGTGGCACAGCACCTGCCTGGCAAACACAAGGTCCTGAGTTTGATTCCTGATACAAAAAAAAAGGAATAAATGGGAGATAACACACTATTACACACATTAAAGGAATACTAAAAAAATATTATGTTCTTTAAGCTAATAAATTCAACAAATTACAAAACATAGACAAATGGCTCAACAGAGTCAAGCCACCACATTTCAACTGAGGAAAACTAGAAAACTTGAGTACTTTCTGTATCTATTAAACTGAGTTAATAATTTAAAGCTTGAGACCACAAAGAAAACCTTAGTCTCTGGTCTCATAACTAACAAATTCTACTGAACTTTAAAGAAGGAAATATTATTAATTCTATACAAAGTTTTACAGACTATAAAAGGAACATGGCCCAACTCATTCTATGACTTAAAGCCAGCATAATTCTGATACCAACCATTCAAAAAAAAATTACAGATCCATATTCATGATAAATATGTATGCAAAAGTTCTGAAAAAAATTACTAAATTAACTGAGAAATATATATAAAGGTCCTGTTAAAATGTACCTAGTAGGCACTCAAACATTGACTAAATTTAGGTTTGTCTGATAGGTTGAGAACTGTTAATACTACCATCTCAAATCAGTTAATGACAAATACATTCTAAGAAATGCAATTTTGTGAGGTAATTTCATTACTATACAATCATCACAGAATACACCTGCACAAAGACAGCTAAATGTTACTAGTCACAATCTTAGGGGTTCACCATCATATATGTCCACTGCTGAAATACTAAACATTGTTATGATATACTGAACTCACATTAAAGACGCTCATATTTCAAGAATAACTTGTTCTTGAACTTGTAGGGATACTTTTAGGCATTCAGTTTGGCTCTCAAAAAGAAATCACATCAGAACTTACTAGGATACATTTTTAAAACTACATAATTAACAAAGCTGGAAATACCTGTTCTACAAGTTTGAACAGATTTAGGTTAGAGTTTGTAGCATTATTTAATTTGTCTTAGAGGTGAAATTCTCCCTTTCGTTGTAAAGACTCCAGGAGGTCTTTCAAGCAGGTGCTTCTACAACTAAGGGGCATATACAACAAAGACTTCCTTCGAATGGTAGCATCCTGTCTTTAGGGCAATATAATGCCCTAAAAACTGCCTTCTCCTCCCTCTTTCCAATACCTCACCAATACAAAAAGTCAACTATCACCTTTGCTCCTATCAAATCCTTCTAAAATGGCTCAAACACTATTTTCTGTATTCTATTGCTCCCTCAGCAAAATCAACTTCTCCAGCCTTTTGCTGTGTGTGTAAGATTTGACAATTTGCTAAGAATAATAGTTCATTCCTTGGGTTTCTTGCTGATTCCCAGCCTAAAAGAATTATTAAGTATTAATGCCCTTTATTAATTTCTTGTTCCTACTAAAGTTACTTATTAGCATTTGTACAAAGCACTCAAATAAGATTTTTTACCTAGACCTTAAATCAATTCTATCACTCCTAGCAATCAAGAATTTTAAGGAATTTCAAGAATATTAGAGATGAACATTTATAATTTGAGTTGTTAATGAAATACTATTACAATACTAGTGTTATAGGCAGCTGAGTTAGATAGGAATATTACAGGCAGTCAGACAGGGCCAGGCCCTCGAAGGAGCCAGCGGACCTGAAGGAGCCAGCAGACCTGTGGGCCAGACCTCAAGACAAAGGGTGCTATACAAATGCACCCACTCACTTCCCTAGGTGTAAACATCAGGGATTGATATTCTAAATAAGTAACAACTACCTTCTAAAAAGCCAGAAGAGTCACTAGCCCGACCCCCACAGGAAAAGCCCCTGATCTGTATCCATGCCCCTTTGCTATGTGACTCACTTCCCCATTTGATCCCAGTCCACTCAGTCTTACCTGGGCAATTATACCTGTAATCTTACTGGCTGACCATAGTTTGGTCCATCTCCCCTACCTCAGACCCCCCTCACCTCGTAGTTTTTCTCTATGAAAGTCCCTAAAAAAGACAGTTGGGGGGAACCCACTCTGGCCCCCCTTCTGTCCCTCTCTTGGACAGAAGCTTTCTTTCTCTCAATAAATATATTCTGCTCTTAACCTCCGTTGTTCCTAAAATTCATTCTTCGGTTTTAGAGAACAGGAACTCATCTGGTATCATTCAGGTTGGGAGATTTATTTTCCTGTATCACTAGGATATTAAAATACATTCTAAAAAATTAAAAATACAATGTTACTATAATACCATAATGTAACAATACAAAATATTAAAAACCAGTGAAAACGGGAATAGTGGGTTTCATTAAATTTATTTCAAGCCATATTTATTGAAAGCCTATTATTTAAATCTAAGAAATGCACAGAAAACTTACACAGCAGGAGAGAATTAAATCTCTAAGATCATTCAACTTTTTTAAAAGTTGCTGCTCATTTCTTTATATAGGAACATATTTTGATCATATACTTACTACATGTAAGTTACAGCATCATTTGGTTTAGTGACAAAATATAACACTAACACTGCAGTTAAATATTGTCAAATATTACTGAATCCAATGGGTAAAAATAATTGCCGATTCTAATTTCTCGCACACCTAAATGATGTTCTAAGAGGTGTGACTTTCTGTTTTCCTTGCGGCACTGGGGATGAAACTAAGGGCCTCACACAGGCTATACAAGTTCTTTATCACTGAGCTACACTCCTTGCCCAAGCAGGTTTTAAAACGAGAAAAAACTGATCCTGATTCTCAGAAAATATACAGTTTGTTTTTTTATTCCAGCAAGTGTTTACTTCACAGCATTCAGCATATATTCCGCACCCTCGCCCCAATCTTTTTAGAAGAGCTTCCTCCAGGAGTTCGCCGTTCATTAATAGGTAAATCAGCCAATATGGGGTTAGTCTCACTCTGCTCCTGAGATTTTCAAGAGAGCAAGGCACTGGCTTCCGGCTGCAGTCCCCTTCCCTAATTACATGTGCAATGCTTTCCTTCCTTGCTGGGCTGGCAAAGTGGGTGGTTTGCAGCAGGGAACCCGGCAGGCTGAGTGAGGGGCAGGAAAGGCCATCACCCATTGGGACCTGGCCAAGAGCCAGGGCAGACGCCAGGCAGCTGCCTGGTACCCAACACAGAGCTCGGGCACAGATGGGGCATGGGATGCGGCCGGCATACAGAGCACTCCTACTGGGCGCAGGGGGCATCTTAAGACTATATATATTTTTAAGACTATATATTTTAACAGTTGGATCATTCTAAGAAAAAGGTTATTCTGACAATGAGATCCATAGGAAATTGTACACTGTATAAATACGTAGCATTTTATTGAACATACAACATAGAGAATAGATTTTTTAAAAATATTTCCTCTAACTTAGCTGTTTTTATAAATAAATGAGGAATTTTTTTTTAAATCGTAAACTAGCCCATATTCAATGGGGGCTAAAAAGAACAATTCACAAAAGTACTGGTAAGAGATAAAGTGGAATTTATCTTTCATTTTAAAGTACAACCATTTCCTTCCCACAAAAATAAAAACCTTTAAAATTTATTATAGTTTCCTAAACTAAATTGATTATTCAGACCAACTCCCTGATCTCTTATCCACCTAGGATAAAATAATACACAAAAAAGGAAGATCTTTAGCAGGAAACTCAAAGGAACCAATATTTGGGGTACGAACAGAAGTGATTGTATTTATTTGCCCTCTAAAAACACGGTTTCTTTATGGTGTTAATATAGAGGGAAGAGTCTATGTGAAGAATACAAATAGGAAAAGGATACATGGCAATAACAGAAAACAATGGACCAAGCTATTCATCTGTTTAAACAAAAACAAATTTGCTTACTTCATGGCTTATACAAAAAAAAGAAAAATAAATGAACCTTACCAAATAAAACTTTTCCAGGTTACTTTTTGATTTATTATCGCTGATTCTTAACTGTCTGCTATGTATCTTTCCACTATTTTCTGCCCACCTCTGTGGAAAAGGGCATTCTTTAGTTAATCTTTCAATGTACTGCCTTAGGTATAACGTAGCCTAGGTTGTTGTGTTCTGGAGGAAGTCTAACAAAAGCTTTGTAAGCCCTGGCACTGACACTAAATGTTTTGCTGTGTTATGTAGAAAAGGCATGGTGACAGGATAGCTATCTAGTCAAGTCTCATACCTATGGTAATTCAGTTGTATTGTTCTTGCTAAAACTGTTAACATCCACTCCGGTGGCCCAGGTGCCTCTTTTGTTTTATCTCAATAAAAGGTTATGGAAAAGGTGATTCGGGGCTACAGTCAGGAGAACTGTAAGCCCCCTGATCTCAAGACATTGTCTCTCTTGTATTTCTTTTTTCTTCTTACTTTTTATTCATCCGTGGGTACCTTGTTTTTGGGACCTGTTCACCCTGGACAGAAACGGATATTAGACCAACACACCTTCACCTATGTGAATGTACTACTGGTATTAAATCACATCATATTATGTCCTTAAAACTTAAATGCTAGTTTTAATATATTTCCTATTAAGGCATCACCATAACAGTCTTGTGTAATGGCTAAATTCCAATTAAATTTATTGAAGTAAATGGGAAGCTACAATTCAAAGACTTTTAATTTCTTTTATCCCTCAATTATTCTATTAAATGCAAACTGGATAATCAAAAGGAGTACACTCATTCAAGCAGCAAAAGAATAAGCATCTAATATACACAATTTGTAAATCTAATATACATCTATAATATATAATACATATCTCAAAAGCATACCACAATTACCATATATTTTAAATGGAAATTTTTTATGCATTTGAATCATAAATTATACTAAAAAGGAAAAACAAAATGTCAAATTTCCATATACTTGACAGTTGTGCAAGTTCTTTATTTTATAAACATTCTCAAAAGTGGCCTGGGGATGTAGCTCCTTGACAGAACACCTGCCTAGTACTCAAGAAGGCCACAGGGTCAATCCCCCACACCACAAACTAACATTCTTAATGGAGCTCAGGTTTTAGCTCTATTTCTCTATTTCTGGTTTTAGTACTATGGTTTTAGTATTTCTGGTTTTAGTACTATGGTGTTTTTGTGAACCATCTCTATTTCTGGTTTTAGTATTATGGTGTTTTTGTGAACCCAATGCCTCCATCATGCTTTACGCATATGCTTTTATCATTGAGTTAAATCCCACCCCCACGTTGATTTTATTTTTGGTGCAGGGAATTGAACTCAGGACCTCACACTTGCCAGGCATGCGCTGTGCCGCTGAGCTAAATTTCCAACCCACATGTTGGTTATAACTTAAAACCACCAAAGATCTGCATCACAGAAAATAACTATTTCTGGTTTTTCTTTATAATAAAAGATAGCTTCCAAAAACAAAAAATCTATACACTTCAGGGAACTGAAAATCAAAATTAGATCAATCCACATCTATAGTGGCTATTATGAAAAAATAACAAAAGATGTTGAAGATGCAGATAAAATGGAACCCTCATATAGTGCTGGTGGAAATTCAAATGTTGCAACCATTTGGGAAAACAGTCTAGCAGTTCTTAAGATTAAATACAGAGTTATATAATTCAGCAATTTTACTACTAAGTATCTATCTACACAAGAGAAAAGAAAACAAATGTCCACACAAAAACTTGTATGCAAAAGTTTATATTAGCTGCACTCATAATAGTAAAATAGTAAAAACAACCCACGATGCTCAACAATGATGAATAAAACAAAGGCATTTTTGTACAATGGAGTATTATTCAATAATAAAAAGGAATGAAGTACTGATGTAAGCTATAACCTGAAGGAGCCTTGAAAATACTCTCAGAGATAGAAGCCAGTCACAAAAGACCACATATTATCTGACTCCACTTGTATGAAATGAACAGAATATGATATTCTATACAGAGAAAAATTTGAATAATAGTTCTCTAAGGCTAAGGAGTTGGGGGAAAATGCAAATGATAATGAAGGGTACAGATTTTCTTTTCCAGGCGATAAAAATGTTCTAAAATTCTAAATGTTAAAACTCTTCTTTATTGAGTTACTCTGTTTTATGTATTTCATTCTAGTGAAAGCACACAGACTAATACATACATACTGATCAATACAGGGTATGTGATATTGTGCTCAAACAGTAGTTATTATTATTTTTATTTTCTTGTTCATTACAAGAAAATGGATAATTCAGACTTTTGCATGTTTGACTTAAATCCATGCACCTAAATCAACTCCTATAAATTAGAACTCCCAATAAGTACTAAATTATATTTTTAAGAGCAGTTTGCTTTCTCTCTGATGCCTTGCTTGAAACAAACACTTATGATGTCACCATTTTTACAGGAAAACAACAATTAGAAGAATACAAACCTTAGTAATGTCACTAATGGTGAAAGGGGCTCATTAACAAATTAAATGGCTATCTTTAAATTATAAATTTAGGAATAAAGGTGAAACAATTAGGTAGTCACAAATACAGGCCCTTTAATCACAAAAAGTATGCCAACTTAAAAGATATCTTCACTTCTAGTGTAAATGCTGCACAGATATGGAAAAACAAACAGGCTAAATTTAGAGTCCCAAATAATTCCTCACTTAAGAAATATATATCCTAGCCACTAGAGAAGCTGAAACAGTCAGTAATCACAAGTTTTGAGGTCATCATGGGCAAGCTAGTGATACCATGGTTCAAAATAAAATTAAAAGGGGTGAGGATGTAGCTCAGTGGTGGAGCACTTCTCTCCTAGACTAGAGGCTCTGAGTTCAATCTCCAGCATGAACAACAACAAAAAAAAAAAGACAGAAAACAGAGAAATGTATACTCTTAATTCCCAAGTAATTTAACAGCAATGCTATGAACTCAAATCCTTAGAGAGACTAAGTGTATCACAAACACAAAAAGAATAAATTACAGGCGGGAACATTTTATATTTCTATATAGAAAGCCAGTATGTCTTTTTCAAATTACCTGTATTTCTTCTATTACACAATGATCTGTATATGAAGGTTATATTCTGACTGAATCTGGTACTAAATTTATGCAATGACCATATTCTTAAATTGTTATAAGCAGCTGAGTTAGATAGAAATATTATAGGTAGTCAGACAGGGCCAGGCCCTCGAAGGAGCCAGCGGACCTGAAGGAGCCAGCAGACCTGTGGGCCAGACCTCAAGACAAAGGGTGCTATACAAATGCACCCACTCACTTCCCTAGGTGTAAACATCAGGGATTGATATTCTAAATAAGTAACAACCACCTTCTAAAAAGCCAAGAAGAGTCACTAGCCCAACCCCCACAGGAAAAGCCCCTGATCTATATTCATGCCCGCTTCTATGTGACTCACTTCCCCATTTGATCCCAGTCCACTCAAGTCTTACCCGGGCAATTATACCTGTAATCTTATTGGTTGACCATAGTTTTGTCCATCTCCCCTACCTTGGACCCACCTCACCTCGCAGTTTTTCTCTATAAAAGTCCCTGGAGAAGACAGTTGGGAGGAACCCACTCTGGCCCCCCTTCTGTCCCTCTCTTGGACAGAAGCTTTCTTTCTCTCATTAAATATATTCTGCTCTTAAACCTCCGTTGTTCCTAAAATTCATTCCTCAGTTTTAGAGAATACGAACTCGTCTGATATCATTCAGGTTGGGAGATTTATTTTCCTGTATCAAAATGACATGGAATAAGGTATATGCACCCAAAAACTTGTAAGACTATTTTAGTATCTCCTAAGTTCTCTTTTATATATACAGTATATTATTTGAGAAAACCTACAGTGGATTTTCTAAATAAATTTAATTAAAATTAGCATCTAAGTGTACAGAGTTAAATGGAGTAAAACCTCATATCTAAGGTTTAAACTGCATGTTTGTGAAGCCAAACAAAATTTAAAATATTCACAGAGTATTATATCCTGGAAAATCTGCAGATCCTAAATCCAGAAAGTTTCATCACCCACTATAACACCAATGCTTAATGCAACAATATATTTAATACATCTTTGTTTATTCATAACAAAACAAATTCCATTTAACAAAAAGTTTGCCTTGAAGTTTCAAAATCTACATTTTATTCTTTTTAAAATTTTATGAAGTTCCCATAAAGACAATACCTTTACCAATTTTTCAAAAACTGATGCCAATGAATTATTACATTCCAAATGGTTCAGAATTTTTTGTATAAATAAAAATAAAGAATTTCTTTTATCTGACTTATTTTCATATCGGTATTCTTTTTCTGCCATTATCCTTTTTAAAATTTTCCTTTCTTTCAGTATAATTTACTTTATACAAAAGATTGGAATGAACTCTATTTAAATGTAAACAGAATCGTTACTTACTGTAAGTTTCCTTCTACCATTCCTGTATTGTTTGGCTTTTAGTTTTATTTTGACACAGGATTTAAGTTGCCTAGGTATTCCTCCTGGGACGAAGGGATCCTCCTGCCCTCACAGGCTCCTAGTTAGCTGGGGTTACAGAGACTCACCAGAATGCTGAGCTGCCATAGTATTATTTTTAATGAATGTATAAAAACTAAGGTTTTTTTTCTATTTTCCTGAAATTGCCCTTTCATAAAGTTCTAATATGACAACCTTATGTGGCATATTAGTGATATGAATTGAAAAGATAAAGAGGATAGAAAAGCTGTATCTTTATATATACAGAAAGAGAGTATCTATATACAGAAAAAGATACTGTAAAAATATACAGGTGGCAACAGGCAGGTGTGGTGGCACATACCGTAATCCTAGGACTTGGAGGACTGAGGCAGGAGGATTGAAAGTTTAAATTCAGCCTCGGGGCTGGGGATATAGCTCAGTGGAATAAGCGCTTGCCTAGCAAGCGCAGGGTCCTGAGTTCGATCCCCAGTACCGCAAAAAAAAATAAAAATAAAATAAACTCAGCCTCAGCAATTTAAGTAATTTAGACTGTCTCAAAATAGAAAATTTTTAAAAGGTTGGGGATATGGCTCAGTGCAAGACCCTGGATTCAATATCCAGTACCATGAAACAAGCAGAAAGATGGCAACAACTTAAAAATTAGGCAAACATCTTTTAAATTCATGTTTTTCATCAACTACCAATGAAATTTAAAGGAGATTACATTTGTATGATAAAGGTCTAAACATATCTATTTTCTAACTCAGGTCTTAAGTCTAATCTCAACTCATGGACTATTAAGTACACCAAATTTAGAAACTAGCTGTTTCAAGTAAATATCAGCAATTTTCTGATATAGAAACTTGCCCAATAAAGTTCAAAATAGTAATGGTAATAACCCCAGTCCTCTTACCAATTTCAGCAGGTAGTTGTTTGATTTTGTTCTCTCGAATGCTAAGCATGCTGAGTTTTGACAGGTTTTTGATATCCTTTTCCACAGTAGTTATACGATTAAAGCGAAGGTAGAGAGTGGTGAGAGAATCCAGCCTATATACCACGGAAGGAATTTCTCTCAGTTTATTATGCCGTAAATCAAGCATCCGAAGCTTCTTCAAGTTATCAAGAGAGTCAGGCAAACTGGTAAGTGAATTTTCACTTAGAGCCAGTGTCATGAGATTTACTAAACAGCCCACCTCTGCTGGGAGGGACTGTAATTTGTTACTGTATAAATAAAGTTCTGTTAATTGAGTCAACTCTTTAATTGATGATGGCAATACATGTATAGATCTCTTGGATAAGTCCAAACGCATTGAATTTTCTTCCCGGCATTTGTTGAGCTCCTTCGTTACTTCTGCGTTACTGGCTTTTTTCCTAGCTCCAGTTGCTGGATTTGGCCGTTTGATCGTGTTGTCAACTGAAAAAGCAACTCCTGGTTGGGCAGCACTGGAATCCTTCTTTCCATCTTTGGCATCTTTCCCTTTGGTTTTAGGTTCTTTTTCTTTGCTTTCTCTCCCAAAACCTCCAGAAGCTTTTGCCTCCTTTTCTCTTTCCTTGGCTGATGGTACTTTGGGATCTTTCTCTTTAGAGTCTTTTTCTTTTCCTAAGCTAGTACTCATGGTGGCTCAAACTTGGATAAAAAACTACATGAACTCCTTTTATTTTGTTTGCCAGCAATCCAATTTCAAAGATGAAAAGACAAAGATCCTGCACAATCAAAAACGTGTTGACTTGAAGACGCAATCAGCATGGACCAACATCCGTTACATGTTGGATCTAAAAGCACTATACCCATTTCTGGTAACTCATTCCAAGTGGTAAAATGATGCTGGTCAATCAATGATTCATTAGAATTCCTGAAATATAATACAGAGAGTATTAAATTATATTAGGTTATAATTTATATTATGTAAATAACCTCTGAAAAGCAGTAACTGTTAAGATAGTATTTTAATACCCTCTTTCTCAAGTATAAATCCAAAATAATGAAGGTTGAAGGTAAAGAGAAGGTGAGGAAATAAATTGTACTAATGAAGAAAAAAAGACCCCAGTGAAGTCTAAAGTCTATGGGACTAGTCCTATAGTCTATAAATAATGTTTGCTATATCTAAAGTTCAAGACACTGATACTTGAGCTGTTACAATTGGCTGCAATGCAGTAGTAATAAATATGAATTAAGTGATTCTTACACATATCCTGTAGCTCTTATACCTACTGAGATTCAGCTTTAACAATTATAAATGAACTATATAACTAGTCAGAGAATAGAATTTTGGATCTTGATATCATCACTATGCTGTATTTAATTAACCAAGTTTGACTATTACTAAAAATTTTCACTTCTAGTAAAAATGTATCTTGTCAGGGTAAACTAAAAAATGATTTGGCATCCTAAAATCAAGTTTTGGGTCTAATCCAGGCCCAAATCAGGTGACAATGTCAAACTTTTAGAAGAGAAAAAAGTATTGATAATAATTTTTCATGTTTCTTCAAGTTTTTTTTTTTAAAAATCACAATGTTTTGGAAGACAACTATATTTGTAAAAAATTTTAAACTGTGTGTGTGTGTGTGTATTACTAGGGATTGAACCCAGAACCCAGGGTCTCAAGCATGATTCACAGACACTCCATCACTGAGTTACATGGCCAGCCCCCAAATTTGAATCTTACACCCACTTATATAATAAGAATATAAACTACTTGGTCTCAAAATACTTCAAAACTGCATAAAAAAAAAATTAGTAAATTGAGAAGCTGGCAATAATGTTTTTATATTGGAATCTTTATCAACCCAAATAAGTTTTACTGCCTGTCCCCAAATAAGCACTGTGTATGGAATGCCGGATACGGGCTTTTATCTATCTTACCTCACAACCACACCCCAAGAAAAATAGTGAACAAACTTCTCTACTTGTAACCAATTTAAATCCCTAAACTGAAGAGTATGTCCATGTCCAAATTTCATGACAATACTAAAGCAACTAATAGTGGATACATTCAAAACCAAGTATGCCTGGTTCAAAATGCCCTGTACGTTCTTCTATACCATGCTGGATCTCAAAAATAAGCACCTTCAAACCGTAATTTTATAAAGATGCTTATTAGTTAATTCAGGTTATTAATATTTTCTATTTAGAAGTTATATTAGTCAGGTTTCCATTACTATGGCAAAATACCTAAAATAAAGAACTTGTAAGGAAAATAAAGGTTGAGTATGCCTCATGGTTTCAAAGGGTTTCCAGTCACCTGGCCCTGTGGTGAGGCATTACAATGTGGTACTAAGAGCATGGTGGAGTAAGGCTGCTCATATCCTGGCAGCCAAACAGCAAAAAAAGAAAAGATAGGGCCAGGTTCCCAATACACCCCCTTCAAGGGCACAGCTCCAGTGACCTAACTGCCTTCCATTAAGTCCCATCTCTTAAAGTTTCTGCCACCTCACAAAAATGTCATCAGCTGAGGACCAAGCCTTTGGGGGACACTCAAGACCCAAACCACTAACAGGCTGTTCCTGCGGCTGGGCCTGGTGGTGCATGCCTGTAATCCCAGCACTTGGGAGGCTAAGGCAGGAAGATCACTGTGAGTTTGAGCCAGCCTGGGCTACATAGTAAGTTCAAGGCCAGCCTGGGCTGCATAGTGAGACCTTGGCTCAAAAAAAAGTTCCTGCAAAGGACCAGATATTGCAGGCCAGACTAGTCTCTGTTGTGGGCACTCAAGACAATATGTAAATTGGAGTAAATGTGTTTTGAAAAAATTATTTACCACTATAGATCTCAGATTAGATGTGGACACTGGCTCATAGTTTGCCAATCCCTGTTCTAAATTCCTAATTTCACGTTTTAAATCATTTATTTTAGGAACTATATTTTATGGAAATTAGACACAAGAAGTATTTTTTCCTTGCTCTTATAATATATTCACATTACATTTAGCTATTTCCTAAATAGATGTTCTATAATCTAGGAGGAAAACAATTAAAAGGAAAATGGGATCAAGAAGCACTCACTTTTTCAGATCTACACTTGATACAGACACTATAACAGTAATTACCACATAGCAGCTGTTTTTAAAAGTCAGTAGGCCATATACACTAAATATATTCCTTAGCTTTACCTTAAATGTAGATGTGGGGCAACCCATGAGACCACTCCTGTCTTTCAGGAGCTATTCTTATCCCCCATTCCTTTTCCCCAATAAATTTTCCTTTTAATCTCCAAAAACAAAAACAAACAAAAAAAAAAGTACATATGATAGCTTCACAATATTGGATCCTGAATTACAAATGGCCAAGACTTCTGGTTCCAGACAAGATGGCTCATTATACCCTGTTCTTCCCACTAATTACAACCTAAAATCCTAGATAAAATCTATAATGTAACTAACAGAAGACTGAAAAATAAGGACAATAGACTAGGGGCCTGGAACTTTAGGAATCACCTGGTAGTGAAATCCATGAGGGTTTTGTTTTTTGTTTTTGTCTCCTGCCACAGCCTAGGTAGTAGAGGCCCAGAATCAAAAAAGCAACCAGAAGTACCAACAGGTAAGTTCCATGAAAAATCTTTTCTCATTAGTTAAAGGACTGCAAAGAGGCAGCACTGCAGGATGCGACCCTTTGACTAAACATGTGTACAAAGTCATATCCCTCCACCTCGTCAATTGGCTCTGAGGCCACAAAGACTACAGAATGAACTCCTTCCAACCATCTGAGCTATGCACTAACTTGAACAAAGAATATATTGCATTTTGTATAAGCTGTAAGGGTGAACAGTTGGAGGCCTGTTAACCATTCCTCCACTTTTATAAGATAAAAAGTGGTAGCCCCCTCTTCTTCTTGTTCTTACTGGTGTAAAAACTGTAATAGAGAAAGAGCCCTAGCCCTCTTCATCATCACTTGGACTTCAGGCAAATGTTAGCAAACAGGTGATAAACTACCCTCTTCCCAACCACAGAGAAAAGGAAAAGAATAAGAGAAGAGTGACATGAAAATTTTTTCAATGTAGTATTTCCAAACATAACTCCCAGTAGCTCATGCATGAAAGCAATCAGAATAAAAACAAATGTTACTGAAAACTGAACTACCCATATTTCAGATTGGCTTTGCAGTAGCACACAATCAGGGCAGACCAGAATAGCAACGAAAAGGTTTTGAAAACTAAAATGGAACCAAAGACCACAAAAATGGGTCAGGGTATGTGTTCTGAACCAAATAGGCCGAGTATGTGCTGAAAGAGAATACATATATAAATAGAAACTAGAGTTTCTTAGGAATCTCAAAATATCCATAATACAGTCCGAAGTTACTCATCATATCAAGAACTAAGAAAATACCAATTCTACGAGAAAAGACAGTCGACACCAACACTGAGATGATGCAGATGTTGGAACTATCTGACAAAAATTCTGAAGTAGCTGTCTGGAAGGAAGGCAGGCAGACTCACTCCAACAACTATGTAAATATGTACAGTCTTAAATCATTAAGGAGAAACTACTGGCAAAGAAATAATCAAGAAAACTGAGAAATCTTACTAAAATTCATAAATGAAAAATTTAAAACTCACTAGATTGGCTCAATATAAGAATGGCAATTACTGAAGATTCAGTGAACTTGAAGATCACTAGCAATTACCCAAATAGGAACAACACAAAGAAAATAAATTTTAAAAACTCAATAGTCTCATGGAAATGAATGACAACAAAACATCTATTTTTTTAAGAATTCCAAATGACAGAGGAAAGTAGGGCTAAAAATGATGGCTTAAAACTTTTGAAATTCAGCAAAAGACATAAGCTTATAGAGACAAAAAGCTAAGCAAATTCCCAAGAGGAAGAACTCAAAGAAACCCATGCCCACAAATTTGATAGTCACATTTCTGAAAACTAAAGATAGTAACAACAAAAAAGTGTGAACTTATAGAAGTATAATGATTTGAATGACACAACTTCTGAAAAATCATACAGGACAGAAAGAAGTAACAAACATTTTTCAAGTGTTAAAAGACCTGTCAACCAGATTATTCATTCTGTATAAACATGAAGATAAAGATTCTCAGATGAAGGAAAATGAAGAGAATTTGATGCTAACAGATCCACACTAAAAGAACTGTCAAACGAAGTTCTTCAGACAGAAAAGCAAATAGATTAAAACTTGGAATACCAGGAATGAAGACAGATGATCAATGGAAAAGGTAAGAATACAGGTAAACATAACTGACCAATTTTTTTATTTGGTTCTATAAATTATGTTTGACTGCTGAAAGTAAAAAAAATCATAACCGTAACTGGAGTTGGGGACAGAACCCAGTGGTAGAACATGTGCAGAGCATGCAGGAGGGTCTGTACCAGAAAAAAAAAAAAAATCATGTAAGGTCCACTGTCAAACAACAATCGCTGTTAATTTCCTATCCTCTGAGTCCACTGTCAATGTACGAAGGATAATACTTAAGACAACAGTATCATAAAGAAGGTAAAATAAGTCATTCTAAGATAGTAACATTCTACATGAAATGGCAATGGCTCAATGCAAGTTTTTCAAAAAACTGTGTATTTTACTGTTATTACAATGTTCTATATATACCAAACTGATTCATTTGGTATATGGTATTTTGGGTTATTACACATCTGTGCTATTTTTCTATATCATAATTTTGTAATAGTGAGAGAGAGGGGATGTTGAAATTCCCAACTGTAGGTGCAGATTGTGCATTCTTTTTGTTTATCAGATTAAAATACCTTATGTATTTTTAAGCTCTTTCAGTGTATACATATTTGTTTTACGTTTTTGGAAAACTGATTACCTTTATATAACTTTCCTTTTATCCTTAGTACTTCCCTTTGTTCTGGACTCTACTTTGGTATTAATATATCCATGTACCAGTCAGTGTTTACTAAAGAACAGCACAGTCTATTTCACTTTTCCTTTGATTAGTGTTTTTATGGTATACTCCATTCCCCCTTACTTTTAATGCCCCTATGTTGTTATCTGAATTGAGTTTCTTATAGATTGTATAAGTTGGGTCATGCTTCTTGTAGATTCACTCAAGCAATCTCAATCTTTTAATAACCCACCAGTACAACTATTTACATAAAGGATGACCCAAGACTGCGAGTTTTTTTTGTTAACTTTTATAACAGAAAATATAAAAATGACTATTTAATCAAATTTATTCAATAATTCTTCTGTATGTGGTATATTTTTCTGTATGTGGTATATCTTAAAATATTTAATACACAGCACAAGGTTACAATCTGAACAGTGGTATCTACCCTCTTTTCCAAATTCTTTTTGCATTGTTGTCTTTCTCTGGACACACTTTACACTGTCATGCTGGCCTCTCTTTTTTTTCTGTGGGTAATATTTCAGTAAAATATCTCATGAAACGTAATGGTGAAGAGGGGGGCTGGGGATATAGCTCAGTGGAATAAGCGCTTGCCTAGCAAGCGCAGGGTCCTGAGTTCGATCCCCAGTACCACAAAAAAAAAAAAAAAAACATAATGGTGAAGAGGTTGACGATTGACATCTTGGTTGACATTTCACTATTCCCTATGTTTCAACTGGTCTATTACACCTAATTGAAATTGTAAATGACTTTTTCAACCCCCTCGTTTTGATAAATAACAAAGGACTTCTGTATTGTTTGGTCCAAAAGGTGTATAAATGTGTTACAATATTTTTTCCTTGCTTTTTGGTTACAGGATAGCTTGTTAGATATTGGTCAGCTGTGTCAACACTACCCATAGAATTAATGTAATCACAGACCACTACTGACATTTTCTTTTTTCAAGTTCTATCACTTCTGTATTATGAATAGCTGACAGTAAGGAGACATCTTTTGTCTTTCCATATCATAACAATAGATTTTTCCTCTCTTATATGCTAACATTTCTTCTTTATTCAGTTTTTTTCTTTTGTAGATCTTTTGCACTACTTTCCTATTCAGTCTCAAGTGTCCCAAAGGTGTCTGTTTATGTACTGCAGAACAATATTACTGAGTTCTGGAGAAACATAAAAATTTCATTCAATGTATATACAATAAGTTTTTATAGACTGTAGCACAAAATTATAGGTTATTTTTCACAAATAAATATGAATTAGTAAAAGAAAATAACCAGAACTTATTATTACATTTCAATAGAAACAAACATCAAAGGCAAATATAATGTTCTAAATAAAAAGTATGCAAAAAATAGTTGATAAAAACCAAATAAATAGACATATGAGTCTCTCATGTGCAAACAAGAATCAACTGGTTGAAATGACACCTGGCCAGCCTGTGAGATAATCAGTACATAAACAAGGACACTGCCCAAGTGATGCTTGGGGTAAAGTGCTAAGTGATTAATCAGTTGGTAAGATCACTTCCATTTAATGTAATTATTGCTATGTTTGAATTTAAGTATGCCAACTTAGTGTCATCTTACTACTTTCTGTTTACTCTGTCTGGGTACCTCCCCTCCCCTGCCTTTCTGTGGTTTAAATATTTAGAAACTTAAATGTTTCTAAAGATTTCATTTTAATTTATAGTCTTCTAAAATATCACTTTCAAGGTTTTTTTTTTCTTTTCCTGTAGGGATTGGAATACCTGTTCTTAAATTGCACTACTATTATCAACATTTTACCGTTTCATGTAGAATGTAATTATCTTAGCATGATTTATTTTACCCTCTTTATGATAACATTGTCTTAAGTATTATCCTTCATGCATTTACAAAGGAATTCAGGGTTACGTGATTTTTGTGTGTGTGCGCTGAGGATGTATGCACATATTTGCAAATATAGCTCTTACCACTCTTATTCAACAGAATACTAAAAGTCCTAGCCAAATTCGAGCTACTGGAGAGGTTGAGGCAAAGGATGTCAAGTTCCAGGACTCTCTAGGCAACTTGTGAGACCCTTGCAAAATAAAATTTTAAAAGGTTGGGGATGTAGCTTTGCCACTTGCCTAGCATGTGTGAAGACTTGGATTCAGTCCGAACCACCACAAAAAATAAAAGTCCTAGCCAGTGCAATAAGGCAAGAACAAGAAAGAAATAGTATATAGTTATAAAGGAATAAAACTGTCCCTTTTGACAGGCTATGATTGCCTAAATGAAAGGATTCTCCAAAAACAACTTAGAACTATTAAAAAGTCCACCATGGTTACAGAAAATAAGGTTAACATTTATCTCAATGAACAAGAAGAAAAAAAAACCTAATGACACCAAAATTAAAAACACAATCCAATTTGCAGTAGTTCCAAAAATTAAAATACCTATGTATAAATCTAACACATGTACAGAATCTGTATGCTTAAATTACAAAACACTGGTCCAAGGAATCAAAGATTTAACGAAATGCAAATTGATCACATACATGAACTGAAGAATTCAACACTGTAAAGATGACAGTTCTTCCCAAATTGATCTATAGGTTTAACACACTGATGTTCACACATCCACATTTGTTACAAGGCCATAACGCCATGTATGACTATCTTATCAGGCAGCTTTTTATTAATTTTACTAGTAAAAAGACCAATAGAAGGGATTAGATCCATTTGTGCCACCAAATGTACCACCATAGTATTAGTCCTCAGAGGGGACACTCATACATGAACCACCTGTGTTGTAATTACATGTTAATATAATTTCTCTCAAAATCCCCTTATGACTTTTTTGTAAGGTACACAATGACAATTCAAAAACATATATGTAAAAATATGTATATAGTAGCTAAAACAATTTTGAAAATGAATGAAGTTGGAGAAACACCATACCTGATTTTAAGATTTACTTAGGAGGTATGTGGCTATAGCAATCGAGACAATCTGCTGTTGGCAGAGGGGCAGGCACAAAGACTTGTGAAACAGAAGAAAGAACTCAGAAATGGTGTCACATAAGTATGTGCAACTTATGTTTAATGAGAATAGATTCTATTTTGAGAGTTGTTTTAGGGTTATAAATAGCTGGCCCTAACGTACTTACTGGGTTTCCCGTTATTACTATCTCGCCTTGCTGGGGTGCATTTCTTACAACCAGTAAATCAATTTTTACACCGTATTATTAATTAAAATCCAGTTGGAGGATTCACGGACGCTGTGCCTCTTGTGAGCTCTGACATATGCATGCTGACATACATCCACCAATCGTGCAGGACAGACTTAATGTCCTAAACCACCTGTGCGCCGCTTACCCACTCTTCCCTTCCTCCCCTCACCTTCTCCAAGCTCCTTCAAATTATTGCTATCTTTTTTAACCTTACTGCCTCCATAGTTTTGCCTTCCCCAAAATGTCATATTGTTGGAATTGTACTTTATGTATATAGCCTTTCATACTGGCTTCTTTCATTAAGACAAAGAGATTTAAGGTCCCTCAAAAATAACTTCTCAGATCTTCACAACTTTTAATAATTGAATGTTATTTCCCTGTATAGATATACACATTTATTTATCTACTGAGAAACATTGTGGTTGCTTCAAAATTACGGAAATTAAGAAATCTACCATAAAAATTTGTGTATAGGTTTAATGCAGACAAGTTTTCAGACCATCTGGACAAATACCATGGACAGCAATTGTTGGGTCATAGAAGAGTATGTTTCATTTTGTAAGAAAAATCCAAAGTGGCTGTCTCATGTTGCTTTCTCACCAGTAATAAAAGAGAGTTGTTCTTGCACTATGTCCTTATCACCATCTAGTGGGATCCAACTAAGTTCTGAAAATGCAAAAGCAAATCAGTGGTGTTGGAACAAATGCACCTCTCTATAGGCAAAAACTAAATAACCCTGACCTTAATAATCTCCTACCTTTACAAAAAAATAATTCCAAATGAAGCAAAGACCTAAATGTGAAAAATGAAGTTTTAAAAGAAAGTTAAGAAGGGCCAGGTATGGTGGCACATGCCTGTAATCCCAGTACTTGGTAAGCTGAGGTAGAAGGATGGTTGTGAGTTCAAGGCCGGCCTGGGCTACAAAGTGAGCTCAAGGCCAACCTGAACTGCATAGCAAGACCCTGTCTCAAAAAGACCGAAAAAAAAAAAAAAAACCCAAAACAGAAAGAAAGGAAGAAAATGATCCAGGGTTAGACAAACAGTTAATAGGCATGACACAAAAACCGTAACAGAGAAAAAAGCTGACAAGACTTCATCAAAATTAAAGCTTTGTACGAAAAAGATCCAGTTAAGATAATGAAAAGACAAGCTATAATCTGGAAGAAAGTATGTCCAAATCATCTATATGGCAAAGAAATTATATCCAGTTTAAAACTCAAGATAGAAAATAATGTAACCAGAAAATAGATAAAAACTTGAATAGAGACTCCTCCGTAGACACAAATGGCAAAGAAGTGCATGTAAAGATGTTTGATTTCATTAGCACTAGGGATAGGTAAGTATAGCTAGTTATTTATTAGAAGTAAAATAAGAAATACACTCCACCCTGGTGAAAATGTAGAGAAACTCTCATTTACTGCTCAAGAGAATGTAAAATTAAATGCTCTAGAAAACAATTTCAGTCTCTCATAAAATCAAACATACACATATCATCAACCCAGCAATTCTGTTCTTACAGTATCTACCTGAGTAATGGAAACTTAGGTTCACAATAACCTGCATGTATGTTTGTTGCAATTTTATTTGTAATACTTCAAAATTGGACACAACCCAAATATTTATTTTTTTAAATAACCAATATCTCAAAGTGTTTTTAGTTAGTGTGGTTTTTTTAATTAAACTTTTTTTATTTTTAAAGAGTAAAATATAGTACAAAAAAATTAGAAACGATATAGAATTTCACTAAACAAGATGATAAGAATTTAACAATGCTTCTTATACTGAATAGTCTTCAAATAGTTGTTCAGATTACCAGATACAAGCATGCAAAATTGGTCAAAAATATTAAAAAGAAAAATATTTAAGCATTAACTGTTCCTTTCAACAGACCAGTAGAAATCAGCAGTACAACTGTCCCAGCTATCCTGGGTATGTACATATATATTTTTCTCCTTCTTTCTTTTCTCCTTTCCCTAATCCCAGTTGTTCCTTCCCTTTCACAGTTCTCTATTGTAGCTCTATTGTAGCTACAAATAGCTCTCTATTTGTACATTTTATTTACTCCTACAGGTTCTTACACTAAAAATCTATACAGTGAAAATAACAGTACTCTGGAAAAAGAGATCAAAGAGGATTTCAGAATATTCCTTGTTCATGGGTAGAAAGAACTAACACTGTGAAAATGGCCATACCCCCAAAATTGTTATACAGATTCAATGCAATCCTGATCAAATACCATTACTATACCTCACAAATCTAGAGAAAACCTTCCTAAAAATCATCTGGAACTAGAAGAGACCTCAAATAGCAAAAGAAATCCTGGGCAACAAAGGAAAAGCAGGAGGCATTACAATCCCTGATTTGAAATTATACTACAAAGCTACTGTAATAAAATCAGCATGGTATTGGGAAAAAAAAAAAAAGACCTGAGGATCAATAGAACAGATTAGAAGATGCAGACAAAACTACAAACACACTCAGCCATCTTATCTTTGACAAGGGAGCCAAACATGTTCACTGGAAGATAGCCTCTTTAATAGATGGTGCTGGAAAGGTTGGCTTTCCACATGCTGAAGACTAAAGTTAGACCTAACTGTATCATCATGCACTAAAGTCAAAATGGACCAAAGATCTGAATATTAAAACAGAAACCCAAGTATATATAACTGGCAAATGAAGAAACTGTGGAACACCCACACAATGGAATAAGTACTACAAAGCAAACAAATGAAAAAGAATAAACTGTTCTTGCACTCATAAAGTCAGATAGATTTCAAGGTCACTACACTGAGTAAAAATAACAGTATCAAAGGTTACATATTATATGATTCTGTTCACATACTATTCTTAAATGCCAAAACTATAATGACAAACAATGAATCAGTGATTGCCATGATACAACTTTGGGGTGAGAGTATGCCTATATAGTTTCTTATAGGTGACAAATAGTTTTTTTACATCTGACTGTGGCATGCTTATAAAAATCTATACATATGATCAAATTTCACAGAACCAAACTAAACCGACACAGAAAGTTAAATACTGCATGGTTTCTCTAATATTAGAGATCCAACATATAAATAGTTTAAAGAGCAAAATAAGAGATAGCAAAAAACAGGGCAACTCTATGGATAAGAAAGGGAACTGAGAGAGGAAGAGAATGGGGAGGAGGGGTAATAATCAACATGCAATATGTATATGTACCAATTCCCCAAGATGAATGTAATTATTATGTATCACAAACTAATTTTTAAAAATCAAGTAACTACACAGAACTATCTTACTATGTAGTTCAGCCTGGCTTTGAATTTGCTATGTAGCTGAAGCTGACCTTGAATTCACAGCGATACTCCTGCCTCTGCCTCCTAAGTGCTGGGGATTATAGGCCTGTGTCACCATGCCTGGCAAAACTGGTCTTTCTTAAATAAGAGCTGTAACTTGTAATTTAGTTAATAGTACTGTACCAATGTCAATTTCCTGGTTTCAATAGCTAAGATATTATTAAACAGTGAAGGGTACAGAACTCCAAATGCTTTGAGTACAGAATTATTTAAAAAGAAAACTGCAAAAACCAACATTAGACAAAACAAATCTACAATATACAGTTATAAAAAAGCGTTTTTTTAAGTAAGTGCAATGTTTAAAACCACATTTTGGAAATAAAATGTGGTTTATAATTTTAAAAACAGATTAGCAATTCAAATAGGCTGGAAAAATATTTATCTCAGTCTGATTCAATTTCAGATAAAAATTATACCTGTTCAGTTTGAAAAGGTACATATTTCACAAATATCATCAAGTAAAGGTTTTCTTTTTAAGTACGAATACATACAAATATACTTCAGTTAACAAGAGGGTAAAATAATGGTGAATGTTATCAGAAATATTCTGAAATGCATTCTACTATCTTTCAGATTAAATGTTTGTTCTTTAAAAAAAAAAAAACTGTCAGATACTCAGATATACCACTAATTCTCACTACAACTTCTTGAGACCCTGAACTTTTAAAACCAATGTTTTAACAGGTTAACTGCCCTTTAAGCACTATCATCTATTAGAATATATATCAAGCATAAAATTTTAATCTGTGGGCAACCTCTCTCTTCTTTGCCCCAGAGAACTCTTCTCTGAACAGTTTTTAGGGATATACATATTAACAGTACCTGTACCGTATTTATAAAACTAAATGTATACTTTCCACATAACCTAGCAAGTGCACTCCTTAGCATTTATCAACAAGAAATAAAGACTTATGCTCACACAAAAATATGTATACATGCTATTCACAGTAGTTTTATTAATAATAGCAAAAACTGAAAACAATCCAAATGTCCATAAAAGGTGAATGGTTAAACAAACCTTAGTACCTCGGAACAATGGAACATTACTCAGCAATAAAAAGGAACAGCAACCGACATAATACCTGTATCTCAAGGTCATTATGGTTAGAAAAAACTCATTTTCAAAATTATAAACTATTATATAATTTCATTTATGCAACATTCTTGAAATGACAAACTATAGAGATGGAAAACAGTAGCACAGTAGTTGCCAGGGGATAGATACAAGGTAGGGGAAGGAGATTTGGTTTTGTGAAAATAGAATCTTTTTTTTTTTTTTTTACTGGGATGGTAGTTACATAAATCTATATATGGGATAAAAATAGAACTATACATGATGCTAACAAATACATGAAAAATGGGAAAAAGACTAAGTTCTATAATTTAGTTAATAGTATTATACCAATGTCAAATTCCTAGTTTTTATATTGATATTATACTACAATTATGTAAGATGCCATCATTGTGGGAAGCTGGATGAAATGGTTTTTTACAACTTTCCAAGTCTCATAGCTAAACAGAAAAGTTGAAAAGAAAAAGTGCATTAACATAGACTTACATACTACATAGCAATTAAACAAGAAATTATTTGTCGAGTTTTGACAAAGTATCAGAGAATAACTTTAACAATCTGGAAAGGTTATTAAAATATTTCTGCTCTTTCCAACTACATATCTGAGGTAGGTGAGATAAGCTAGATAGTGATTTAGACACCACCAGCAAATAACTTAATTATACTTACGTGATGAAAGCATTCCTGAACTACAGGGTTTGCACAGTACTGCAGTGAACATAGCAAGGTACTTGAGAAGGTGGTGCCCTGGGAGAAGGTATGAATATATCCTCTTTCCAGACCTTACCATATGCACCCCTTCCAATTGTTTCCAAATTGTATCCATCATAATAAACCTGTAAACCAGGCATGATGGCGCACGCCTGCAATCCCAGCACTCAGGAGGCTGAGGTAGGAGGACTGTTGCAAGTTCAAGACCAGCTTGGGCTACAAAGTGAGCTCAAGGCCAGCTTGAACTGCATACTGAGACCCTGTCTCAAAAAGACAAAATAAATAAATAAATACATTCCATAATAAACCAGTAATAGTGCTTTAATGAGTTCTCTGAACTGTATTAGTAAATCGCTCAATCTGAGGAAGAGTTTCAACAGCCAGCTGGTCAGAAATACAGGTAGCCTAGACTGGTGACTGGTGTCTGAACTGTGGGTCAGTCTCTTGGCACTGACCCCTTTAACTCGAGAAATCTGACACAAAATCTTGATCATGTCAATACTGAATTGCAAGATACATGGCTGGTATCTGGAAAAATCAAAAAAGACTGATGTGGGGAAACCCTTCCCATTAAGTATCTGACTGTGTGACTTATACATGTAAAAAAATATATATATAAGGAATTGACAAACATCAAATTTAAAATGCTAGTTAAGACAGTATGCTAACAACAACAAAAAAGATAGTATGCTAACAAATGTTTAAGTCAATTCCATAAAGTCCAAAGCTATGTTTCCATTTTGAAATAAACACTCAAACTGAGTTCCTTTTCTGGCTGTTTGAAAAACTTAAGATCTCTTCATTAATTAGGTTAGTAAGTAAGCAAGCAAGCATTCAAGTAAGCAAATAAACAATAAGTATTTTATATTTATCAAATTGATGAAAATACAAAAAGAACAGTGCTGCTAAGAATTACAAAAAAATAGACACTCTTCAGTCTGCTGGCAAGAATATGGTGAAGCCCTTTTGCAAGACATTTGACAATATCCATTTTAAGTATGTTTTGATTTAGAAATCTGAAGACTAGAAAATATATACATAAAACTATCCAGATAGACCAAAAAATATGCAAGAAGACATTTGCCACAGCAGTTAATAAACTTAGTTTACTCTCACCCAGGAAAATACATGGGAGAATGACAAGAAAAAAAGAGAAGGAACAGTATGGACTACGGTAAAAAAAATTTGAGACCAAACTTAAAAAGGTTAGGGCTAACAGAATGAATACACTACCAGATTCTTCGGCCAAGGTTTGACAAGTACTATACAGAGGACATCAGTGAACTAGACATGCTGATAACCTTCAATTTACAAGGGATGATGTAACCGTAAGTGGCAACTGTCGAAGGAATGTGTACCTGACCAGCCTGGAAGGGAATGTGCTGAACCGTGCCCATTCTAAAGGAAGACAGATCTGTCTCCAGCCCTTAGTTAAACTCTCCCAAATAGAGTATCTCTACACCTTCTGCTTTTACCCTGTCCTCTTCTAACAGTATATAACTTGCTGCCTAACCTCAGATAAGAACTCAGAGTTTATAAACTATTTTCATATAATTACATTTGATTTTCAAAACAACTCTTGAGAGGTGAGGACCCCAGGTAGTAGTATTCCTATTTAACAGATGAGTTAATCAAGATTTAGAGAAAATTTATCAAATACTATAGTGTGATATGAATCTGACAACATTACAGTGTTTGTAGCAATGGAACATAGTAAGCAATTTGTATATGCCAAGTACTGATAAAGTGTTTTAAAGTCATCAAGAAATTATTCCAATTATTCTGAAGCAGATCAATCCCCAATTACATAAAGTCAGAAAATTCAAACGATTTATTCAAAACAACATAGACCATAATTGGTGTAACGAGACTAACAGGGTTCTAACTATTAAAACAAACTGGTATATACCTCCCCTATTTCAGATTAAGGAAACATAAATTATCATGTAAATAATAAAGAATGGACATGAACCAAGGTAAATAGTTGATAGAAAAGGATTATGCATTTAGACATATTATTGGAAACACTTCTATCCCTGAAAAACAGGGATAGAAAAGATTTGAAAAGATAGGATTGCTTTTTATAACCTCGTAACCAATAGAATACTGAAAATTCAAATAACTATCTTAAAAATATTCCCCCCTCCATCCGATTACTATGTTACAGGTTACACTCTTAGTCTCCTGGTCATTCTGTCACTTAAGAGAAATGTTTTCCAATAATATATCTAAATGCATAATTCCTATAACCTAGACCTAATTTCTGTATTTTTGTTTGTTTCTTGTATTTCTGTCTTTTTAAGACAGGGTTTTGCTATGCAGTTCAGGCTGACCTTGGGCTCATTTTGTAATCTAGGCTGGCCTTCAGCTTGCAGTGATTCTCTTGCCTCAGTCTCCCAGCCTCCCCAGTGCTGGGATTACAGGTATGCACTCCCACACCCAGCCAAAATTATTTTCTACTGAATGCTGTCTTTCTAAAAAGTATACTCAGATATGTGTGTATGTGTGTGTGTGTGTGTATACATTTAAATTCAATACCTTAAAGATTAATCTCTTAAGTCTACTTTCCATTAATAGAATTCATAAGTACATCTTTCCATAAATGACACTTACATAAGAAGTAATGTTGTAGTCTGTGGAGAAGGACATTTTTAGTTAATCTTTCAATGTACTGCCTTAGGTATAACGTAGCCTAGGTTGTTGTGTTCTGGAGGAAGTCTAACAAAAGCTTTGTAAGCCCTGGCACCGACACTAAATGTTTTGCTGTGTTATGTAGAAAAGGCATGGTGACAGGATAGCTATCTAGTCAAGTCTCAGGCCTACGGTAATTGAGTTGTATTGTTCCTGCTAAAACGATTGATATTCACCCATTAGCCCAGTTGCCTCTTTTGTTTTATCTCAATAAAAGGTTACAGAAAAGGTGATTCAGGGCTGCAGACAAAGAGAACTGTAAGCCCCCTGATCTCAGAACATTCTCTCTTGTATTTCTTTTTCTTCTTTTTTATTCATCCACGGGTACCTCGTTTTTGGGACCTGTTCACCCTGGACAGAAACGGATACTTGAGACCAACAGTAGTCCAATTGAGGAAAGAACTTAACTCTTCCATCCGAGGTCCATGCACCAATTCTTAAAACCTAGCACTAATTAATCCTTCGTAGTAATACTGGTAATAGCACATGCTTATTTTAAAGCTACTATTTTTATCATGGAGGGGAAAAGGGAAAAAAGGAGTAATTCAGATGAGTAAAGAAGAAACTGGATGTCCAAAGACTTGGGTACCTATATGAAATTTGATTCAGTTTCTAATTTGACACCAAAGTGACACAATCCCTTCTCTCTATTCTCCCAATAAATGGAGATAACATTTAGCTAATTTCCATCTAAAAAGGAATGTCCTTAAAAGTAATATACTGAAAAGAAAATGCAGTTTAAAAAAGATGTGAAACTGGGGTTTCGGCTCAAGCCTTTAATAAATTTCAATGTGATACGGGCAAAAACTCTTCTGTGACTTAGGCCTTTTCATTTGAAAAATGAGTGTGGGAGGCTGTATGACTGCATAGGCATTTTAAAGTGTTAAAATTCTTACCAAGCCTTAATCCAAAGTAGCTCCAAAGATAATCAATTTTGCCTGTTTAACATGAAGTAGACACTCAAGAATTATTTTCAATCTGGAAAATCAACTCTTAACAAAATTCCTAGGTCAAAAGAAGCTTGGATTATAAAGACACCATCACACTTATATGTTCTGAGTATACTTACCACACTGTAGCAATAGTAATTCATCAATATTGAAAAGCTTATTAAAATTGCCACACCTATAGGTAACATAACTGCCGTGCAAGCACCTATTTGGGGATGCTCTAATATAGTAATCCAAAATATTCCCTAATATATTCTCAATATTTCCCAAAGTGTATTTCTACAATATCTATCTAGTTTCAGGTCAGAGAGGTTCGGGATATGTTTCAAACATAATTATATTGTTGTTATAATGGAAATTATTTGTTCTTTATATGCTTCAAAGCACATTATTCATAAGGGACAAGAGTCCTCAAATGTATTTGGCTAACAAAGCCTTTTGTGAGGAGTACCTGTTAATCTCTCACTGTTTTAGTGCTCACGGTCCAACCAAGTGGACCAATAAAGTTATCAATAAGTTGAGCAACAAAGACTTAAACTAAAAGCTCCAATAATCTACCAAGCACTAAAATTCTGTAAGATTTTATAGTTGGGACTAAGAAAATAATATAGTCAGTCACATGGAGGAAATGGAGTAGGAAAAAAATACCTTGTCTCTTTTAGCCTCACCCAGCTCTTCCGAAGAGACAAAGAATAAGTAAAATAGAATGGAGTCATATAAGATAATATTCAAGTCATAAAATAGGCTTGCCTACCAGCTATCGACAAAATTTTTCAAAGCTGGGTAAGGTGGCATGTGCCTGTAATCTCAGGAGACTGAGGCGGTAGGATCACAAATTCAAGGGCAGTATAGGTAACATAACAAGGCTCTTATCTCACGGAAAAAGAAAATATTTTTTAAATATGATGCCACTCAGAATAATAAATTATTTCAGCACTAATATTCAAAAGCCTGAAAGTAAAAATATTCTAGTAGAATCTAGAGCATTAAGATTTAATTTTCAGATTCAAATGAAAAAAGAATCAGTATCTAAAATATACTGAAGAACTCAAGGCTTTCACAGACCTCGCTTGGCATCAGTAAGATAGAAGAGTCAACAATGAACAGAGAAATCATGCAGCTTGCAAAGGCAAGCCTTTCCCAAAGGAAAACAGGTACAGATTAATCACAAATACCGTACTAGTAAAATTACTATACTTCAAGAATTTGAAATAAGAATGCTTTGAGAACACAGGTAGAAATACTGCTACCTAAGAGAAAGAGGAGAATCAATGCTAGAAACCCATGGAGTATTACCTATACAGTCCAAGGAAAAAAGTAGGCCTCAAGAACTTATACCCCATCTAACTATGTAGTCCCGTATAAAACCAACAGTTCAATAACATTAACTATGCGAAAACTCAAGACATACTATTCCTATGAACTGTTTCTGAAGGAAATACTAGAAGATAAAAGTTCAGCTATACAAAAAAAGAAAAACTGGCAAAAAAGACAAATTTTGAGCACTCAATCCATTTATATAGTGATCTAAACTTTTTAATAAAAGAAACACTTATGGCCACAGAATGTAATATAAATGTGCAATTCCTGACAATGTTTTTTTTTTTGCGGTACTGGGGATCGAACTCAGGACCCTGCGCTTGCTAGGCAAGCGCTTATTCCACTGAGCTACATCCCCAGCCCCAATTCCTGACAATGTTGTATAACCAACACAACTGGAAGAAAGGACTGAGACATGACCATATCTTTTTACTGCACTGCTCTATATAGGTAAGTATACTTCTATTATTATACCTTGATCTATCTCAATCCTTTAGCTATTAATTTGAGGAAGTAAGGATAACGCCAGAATAAACTCAGGTGAGATGAGCACACCCACCAAAAGAGCAGTCTCTGATTAGGACACAGACCAGCACAAGCACAGATTAGGTCACAGAACAGCACAAGCCTTCGAGCAGCATTAGCTGTCACACCGTGTTCCCACCCAAAGGGCTGCTTACTGTAAATAGGGTTTGAGCAACAGAGCACTGTGTAGGTATTTAAAAGAATGCAGCAATAAACTATCTACTGGTATGAAACAATTTAGTCAGTATAGTATCCTCCTTTCCACACTTTTGCTTTCCATGGTGAATTTAGTTACATTCAGTAAATTATAATCTGAAAATACCAAATGAAAATTCCATAAACAATTCACCAATTTTAAATTATGCACCCATCTGAACAGCATGAAGTCTCATACACATTTATGCTCCATTCCAACCTAGGATGTGAAATCATCCCCTTGCCGCCTAATGTCCTTATTCTGCATATGCTAAGCTGACTCAGTTATCATATCTACTGTCCTACTATAATAACTGTTCTATACATTTTATATATACACACACACACACACATTTCAGTATCATCTCGTTTCAGAAATCTATTGAGTGTTCCGCAACATATCAGTTAAAGACGAAACTACTATATAGCAAACAGGTTACTAGTGATGACTTTGGCCAGTCTGCTGGAGTTCAACTTTCACCTCCATAACTTATTAGCACATTACTACAGATTTTATACCTTGATTTCTTCCTCTTTAATAAGGATATAATGTTTCTCAAGGTTATGATGAAGAGTAATAATACCAAATGTTTGTTAGAACAGGGCCTAGAATAGATAAAACTATGTAAATACTGGATATTATCATAGATACGTGAGAAAACTCTGAGTTGTAGAGAAGCATTAATGTTTTCTTTTATGAAAAACACACATATATGAATAAACTATGTATGTATAAAACACCTGTGAAGAACAAATAAAGCTGTACATACAAGACCCTAAGTCCAATGCCCAGCACTAAAACAAAACAAAAACATCATTAAAAAAACCATAAAAATAGTACTGGTTTACCAAGAAGAGAACCTAGAAGTTTCAGCATGCAAGAGAAATTTGTATACTTCTGTATCTTTTGAATTTTGTACTATAAGCAATGAACAGACAGAAACTACTAAACTTACCTTTAAAAACATTAAAAGAACCTAACATGACTGAACACAATGCCGGTTTTCTAGTTAATTCTGGCTGCTATACCTAAGGCACATTTACTCTATTTCAATGATAGCTAAATAAACTCTGAAACACAAATTTAATTAATCTATCAAAGTTCAAATATTTAATATGTCACCATATAAAATACTGAAGAAATCTATCTTATGAAACAATAAATACTCTAAAAACATACATACAGGAGTGTTCACTGCAGTGTGCATACAAACAGCAAGACATTGGAAACACATGTACATTTATTTATAGACTAAATTATGGTGCCATACAATGGCATATTATACAGACATTAGTACTATCAGAACCCAGGCACAGTGGTACATGCCTATAATCCTAGCTACTTTAGAGGATGAGGCAAGAAGATCATAAGGTGCAGGTCAACCTAGGTAACTCAGTGAAACTACCTCAAAAATGAAAGGGGAAAGAGAAAAAAGAGAAAAAAAATAGAGATGAGGATGTAGCTCAGTAGTAGGGCTTAAATGTGCAAAACCCTATGCAAACTCAGACATATAGACATACGTATTTGTCATATATATATAGTATAGATAGTACTTTATTTATACACACACACACACACCCACACACACAAGAACTTTGCATATAAAAGATGAATAGAAAATTCTTGGCTCTTTCCACATAGGAATACAGATATACTTCATACCTTCTTATTCTAGTAATTTGTAATATACCTGTATTATAATTTAATCATTCCTGTTATCAATCCACACTGGGTTGCTTCTATTTACATTCTTAGGCTTACATTAAAATCTTTTTCTTTTTTGGCTAGGACCAAGGATACTATATTGAACATAAATCTTCACTCATCAGAACTAATACTTGTACAAAACACAAGTGGAAAGTGAACTGTTAAGTCAAAACTGATACACACTTTAAATTTTTATTTCTAGTTCCAAAGAGCCTCCATCAGTTTATATTCTCCAACCTTTCAAAGTATTCATCTTTTCCACTTCCATCTAATGTATGAAAAATGTTTATCTGTGTTAGTGAGCAAATCTTTCTATTCTTCCACCATTTGAGGTTTTCAAAACTCTTACTATATTATGTGTAATACACATTGTGGTTTTAATTTTTCTTAATTTATACCAAGATTTAGTAATTGAGAGAGCTTCATATAAAGATCTAGACCGTTACTTCTCATTAAAAACATCAAAAGATCACTGGGTCTGTATTTCCTATTGACAATAATCAACTAGCATTAAATAGAAGCTGCCCATTCTGAGTGCTCTTGGAGGCAACCATCTCATACATTTGCCCTGCTGTGCTCATTACTGTAGTTTTATTATTTGCCTAATCTATCAGAATTCAAGTTTAGGACTCCTTTTTTTTTTTTTTTTTTTTTTTTTTTTGCAGTACTGGGGATTGAACTCAGGACCCTGCGCTTGCTAGGCAAGCGCTTATTCCACTGAGCTATATCCCCAGCCCAGGACTCCATTTCTTTTGAGTTATTTGGTTACATACTGGTTATCAGGATTCTTTGTATGAAACATGTTAGTATCTTGTCTTACATACATGTTATAAATATTTCTTCCTCTCAGTTGATGGTTTTTCTTTTAATTTAATCCTATCATTCCAAAGTATGAGTATACATAAAATTTTGCAAGTCCAGAAAAATACTCATCAAACGTTAATGTGTCACCCTTCATTTAAGTGATATTTACTTTTCTTCATCTTGGTATGTATATTTTTGAGCATATAAGCAGAAAGGAAAAAGTTACTGTATTTTCATTTTGGTACAGAGAAAAAAATCTAATGCTAACAGTTTGGTTATGTTAATTTTAAACTGACAAAGTAAAAACCAAATTAAAATTTATGAAGAAAGCCTGACAGTACCAAAGATATAGCTCAGTGGCTTAAGCACCTGCCTGGCAAGTGCAAGGTCCTGAATTCAATTCCTGGCACCAAAAAAAAAAGTCTGACAGCATAATATAAGATAAGGTCAAACTAAAAAAGTTCATTTAGTCTGTATTACAGTAAGTCTCCAATGAACGAGTTCCACTCTGGGAGAACTTTATAGGATTCACTCATAAGTCCAACCAAATGAGTTTTATACAGTATATGTTCAACATAAATATATGATGTAAAGCATAAAAAATATTCAAACACAATTTACAAATACTGTAAAGAAACTACTTTTATTTCTATAGTTACCTTATAATAATGGTACAGTATTTTCCCTTTTGTTTCCATGGTTATTGCTTTGTGCTTCCTAGCAGTCCCCTCCACACCACCACTGCTTTTCCTCTTGCTTCCAGACATCCTGGGCTCTGATTGAACGCTACTTACAGAACACTAATGCACAGTATAGGAAGCACACAGCAGCACAAGTGTAACAATGTCCAGCAGACAAAAGAGTGATTCCACAATCAGTTCCCATCCACAAGCATTAGTAATGTAAGGTCAGTCTGTATCTCTGGAAATTTGCAACTTGAATGTTTGTAAGCTGAGGGCTTACTGTAGTCCATAAAGCACTGAATTTATATAGCACTCAGGTGAGAATTACAATATACACTGTTTTTACAAGTGATATGCAAAAGTCATGGAAATAGCTGATTCACTTTGAAGTTGCAAAACAAGTTATTGGCTATTAGCAGTTCAGAAAACCAATTATAACCATTTAAATTTTTATAAGCAAGTGTTTTCATTCAATCAACATTTTATAGATAATAAATGTCATTGTGGCAAGGTACTAAGTACGAAATAATTATAAGGTACAGTCCTTGTCTACAAGCTTACAAACAGATAAAACAAGAAAATGGTGTTTGCGGAAGCAAAAAAGAAAAGCATTTCACCCAGCCTTGAAGGTTGGAGGAATCATGGAAGGCTTCTTAAAGAAGTAGCATTTAAGCAGAAATCAATCAAAAATTTTAGGAGGGGGCCAGGAATCATGCATGAAATCACTCTCATTCTTCTCTCCTTCGATTTTCACATCTCAACAATCACCAAATCCTATTAAATTCTTCTTCCAAAATGTCTCCAGACTTCATTTTAACATCTCTTCATTCTCAATGCCACCACCCCACTACAGAGTATAACGAATTCTCTCCTCTAGTAGCCTTCTAACTGATCTCACCATTTCATAGCCACTCCTCATCCTGTTCTTAATCTAAGTGGACTATAATTAGAATGATTTTTCACACAAATATAATCAAGTTACTGTCCAATTTAAAAAACTTGGAGAGCGCCCTCAGGATAAAACTCAAAATTCTTAGCAGTCATCAAGCCTTCAAGATGTAGCCCCTGCTTACTTCTTTCACAAATTATTTTGTCAAAAAAAATTTTTTTTCTACTTTATATTCTAGTTATGTGTATTTCTTTCACACCTTACATAGCCTACCATTTCCTGTGTCCAGGAGTTTGTACAAGCTATTTTCTTCTTCAAGAAACACAGATTTACAGTTCTTTACTGAGAAAACTCCCACTTAGTGAAAAACCTTCTCCCACTTAATTTTCCCTATCAAAACAGTTAGCACCCACCCAGTATTACATTTGCCAGGTGAGATGACTCATTTAAAGGTAATGGCAAAATAGGGACTAGGCTTTTTCCTAGTCATATCCCAGTACTTAAATAATACTTAGCACACAGAGCACTTACATTTATTGAATAACTTAGCTTTATCTGCTATATTATACAAGCTGCTCCACACACAAAGCAATTTTTCTCTATAAACTGCTTCAGTATGTATTATAAACTGCTTCAGTGTGTATTGGATAATAATGACAAAGTTTTATCTTGTGCATGGTGTTTTGTTATATCCTACTTAAAATTACTCGTATTTTTATACCAATATCTAAAAATGGCAAGATTTCATTTTATAAAGATTTCTGTTTATAAAGATCTAAAAAGTTTCTCATTCTTTTAAATAATTTAAAATACAAAAATAAATGGTTGTCATCTCCAAATCACCTAAAGCTACTTCTTATGCTTTATTTTCTTTTTGGTTTAGGAGTTTTAAAAGGAATTTTTAAAACTAGAAAGCTAAAAAGACCAAGACCAAAAAACAAGAAAGAATGCAACAAAATTAACATGCACAATAAAATGCTATTTTCATAGACAAAAGGAGAAAAGCACCCTTAAGTAGCCAACTGAATCTGAGGTAGTAACTTTCATGGAGCGTAAAGGAATTCCTGTTCACAGAAAAAAAGAAGTCCTATGTATGCCCATACTAATGAGAGCTCATTAAGTCAGGAGTCCACATTCATAGCACTGTGAAATTCATTCATTCAATATTTTTTTTCTTGATAATGGAGCAAGAGAAAATAATTTGGACAGAATGGGCAGATATAGGATTGATTTATTATGTACAAGAGCAAATAAATGGAAATTTTCCGGGAAATCTGTATCACTTTATCTGTAATTTAGGTTCCAAACAAGAGTTTACAGCAAAAACTTGAAAATTCCTGTTCACTCTGCCCACAATACAAAGGAATTATAGCTTTTTCATGTAACACTTCAACTCATCATTAGTATGAACTGCAAAATTCTCTAGTGAAGTCCTGTTATTAAATATCTTGACCAAGTATTATGTGAAGGGCGTCATGCCCCATATAAACATTACCAAAAAGATTTACCTGTGACTACTGCTTGAACTGCCTTTCTCACCTTGGAATTCCAAACATGTCATATACAACTTAAGTACACTCAAAATATACTTTATTCTTAATTTCCCATGCAAAGTAACAATAAATTAAAAAGTTGATTATTGTTTGGACTCAAGATACCAACTCAACATGACTATAGTATGCCAAACAAGTCACACTAAGTACACTCCTTTGATATACATATTTTCAGCTAGCAAGTTTGAGAGACTGCAGACAGTAGTGACTCTGAAAAGCTGTCCTTATGTAGTGGAAATTTATGTCTATAAAGAAAATCTACATTAGTAAAGTATCTGTTATATTTTATTGATATAGGAAGGATACAATGAGATTATTTTCATTACCTGGCTTTATCCCCATAGTAAGACAAACCCTCACTCAGTATACAATTCTTCCCCTTACCCACAAATAATCTGTACTACCATCCCTCACAAGTCCGTAACCCCCCATTCCCTTCTGTAACTCAGGATGCTATATAATCTTTAATTATCTGATCCTTTGAGTCTCTTATTTTCTAGGACTCCTATGCTAAAGTACATAAATATGGTTTTTCTGTTAATTTAAGATTATTTTCAACTAAAAATTTTCATACAGCAATAAGCAAATGAGTTACACTTAATGTTTCATTTTGTATAAATCCACAATTTTATTTACTAAGTCTATATAAGTTCTTTCCATTACTCATTCTACATAAACTCTCCGAAACTGCCCTAAAAAATACAAAGAAAATAAAAGTACTATAAACTGCAAGATCTCAGTATGTGGTTTTCAAGGTTGGTATTTTGTTTAGTAACTTACTATTATTACAAAACAAATGGCCTTTCAAACAGTCTTTTTTTTTTTTTGAGACTTTATTTATGGGACGACCTCTGTGCACTACTAATTATTTTATTTACCTACTATCCTGACAGTTCGGGTTTAATAATCCACATGATATACTTTGAATTTTAAAATACAATCTCATTTATCTCTGTATTTTTAAAAATAATCCAAAATAGAACCCACATATAAGATCAATGGAAACACCTTAGGCATCACAGTCAAGTTAACTTTGGGTTAGCAAGAAATTTCTCCCACTGGAAGCTTTCAAAACTATTGAAAAGGTAGCAATCATTCTATTATTTTTATAATTTAACACAATAAATACAACTTCCAACTGGTATGTACTATCCACTATCATCTGAATAAACCCAGTTGTGGACTGAACTCTTTGTTATGATCTATGTTGAACCAAATGTGATGATATTTGGAGACAGAATCTTGAGAACTTAAGCGAACTGAGATGAAGTTGTAAAAATGAGATCTTAACCAGTGCCCTCAAAGACCAAAGAGTTGCAAAGTAAGGATAAAGCAGGAAGGTAATCATCTGCAAAAGAGCTAACATCAGGAAGTGTCACCTGGCATCTTACTCTTGCACTTTCTAGCCTTTAGAATTTAAAAAATTTTTTTTTTAATTTAAGCATTTTGTTATTATAACTGTAGGAGGAGACTAAGACAAATGTAAGTTCCATTTAGGTATAGAAGCCTTGACATAAAAAGTCCTTCCATTAATATGCAAATAATTTGGTAATTTACAGGTAGCAAGTGACACATTATTTAAATCATACCAGAAAGAAAAAAATATTATTTAACAAAATTTTGCTACAAGACTACTATTATATTGGTTATCACAATATTACCCTAAATAAAAAAGCATCAATTATAATTGAGCTCTAATTGAGAAAAAGCCAGGTAAGTGTTTTATAATTTTGTCAGCAGATAGTTATATATTAAAGCATTACTCCCAGAGCTATGTCTACAAGTTTTACAACTGACTTTTAAAGCCAATTTACTTGTCTTTCCTTTTCCAGAACACACAAATCCTTAAACTGAAACATTTAACTCTAATATCCATTTGTAAGCAATTAATAAATGCTTAATTTAGCCCCTTTTTTTAATAATGTAAGGTAGTAAAAGTATGCTTCAACAAATTCCTTTATAAACATTTTTCTACATAACAAAAATGAATTAATGGATTCCATTCTTAATAGTTTCTAACCAATTTCAGTACCTACTTCTCATAGACCAACATAATGCTGCAATATTTGGGTGCACAATACTTTGTTTTTGTTGTTTTTTTTTTTTTTTGGCGGTACTGGGGATCGAACTCAGGACCCTGCGCTTGCTAGGCAGGCGCTTATTCCACTGAGCTATATCCCCAGCCCCTGGGTGCACAATACTTTGAAGAAAATGTTGAAATGTTTAAATATATATAAGCACTAAAAAAATGTTTCTGTTGGAGTTATCAAACAATCAAAATTTTTAAAGTTGTTTTGAAAACAGTGATTTCATTTTTAAAATAAATTTTGTATAAGCCCTAGAAAATTGTTGTTGTTGTCTTGGTTTTTTTTTTTTTTTTTTTTTTTGCAGCATCAGGGATCAAACAAAGGACCTTGCACTTCCCAGAAATTCTTGCTTTTCATACCTTATAGCAACCAAAACACAGGCTACCAGATTTATATCACATATTTTCTGACCATTTTTATATCTGATCGTCTTTAGGTCCCGAGCACCTAATACAAAGCTTGACACAACTTCACATATAGTTTGGCTTCAATACACTTTGTACAGAACATTTTCAAATACCCATGTTCTATATGTATTACTATAAGTTATTACATTAACAGGAGGTGGGGAAATTTTTTTTAAATATTGCAGCACTACCAGCCATTTAGTATGCTACATTCCCACAGTTGCTTAGTGGGTGTTCTGATACAAGGCCATATTTCTAGTATTAAGAATTTCAAATCACTACTTCTAAAGTGCAGAAATAAATATCTTCAACATTAAATCATAAGACATTATTTTAAGCTGCCTACATGTAAGCATCCCACTTCTCTCAATTTAGAACTGTAATTAACACATAGTAGATAAACCAGTATTTGTTTTAGCAACAAAGTAAACAGCCAGTTCTACCTATCCTTATATAGTCACAGAATTCAAAAGATCACAATAGTAAGATAAAATACAATGTATTTGAACCAGAACTAAAATCTTCTAGTGAAATACTCAATTCTATATCCCAGATATTACAAACCAAAGGTGAATGAAATATAACCTATTTTCATATAAATTTTTTGGACAACACATAATTACAGCAAACTGAACTCCAACCTAACTTTTCCAGTCAAGGTGATCAGCAGAGGCCAAGAGAATAAAGCTTCCTCTCTAATAGAATAAAAGTTGCAGCAATATTTATACCATTTTGTCATATCACTGTAACAGGTTATGTTTTCATTCAACATTAATCAAGAAAAACATATCCAGTTTCTCAATTTTACATATTTCATAGCTACATACATGGTTAAATGTAAAAATCTACCTCTATAAATTATAAGGTAGCAAATATTAGACTGCAGTGATTCAGTACATTCAGACTGCTTCAATTTATTTTGTACAATAAATACTAGTACCTACCATTTCAACTCATTAAGCAATCTCTCCAATAACAAAAGCTTAACATATTAAAGTTTTAAATTGTTAATAATTTTGATAGAATCCTCTTGGAAATAATGCATGGTCTTATGTCATCTTTAACAAAATATATCAACCTCTTCTTCATGATTCTAGATCCTTATCATTGGTTGATATTATTTTAGGTATAAAACAAATGGTGTCTTGAAAAGATGTGACACGTTCATCACATTAGTGGATATAAACCACCTTTTTTTAATGGCTTGCAAGTGTTTTTTAAAGTGGTTTTCCTCTGTTCTGATGTTCTATTTTCCTATGGCTTCCAGGAATGGATATTTCAGTCCTTTTAACATTGCTTATCAAATATTTTAAGTTACACATTACAGGAGAGTTTAGAAGGCATGAATTAAGATCTGAGGGGCTATATCTCAGGGCAGGAAATATACACATAAGAACAAGAACATCATGGTATCTCCATCCTAAAAAGTTTAGTTTGTTTGGGGCTCTAAACCATTAATTTAAAACTAATTTTCTACTAGGAGCCTACAAGATCTAGACATTATATACGGGAAAAATAGTAAAACTAGGCATACTCAGTGCTCAACATGAAGCTTACAGTTTAGCAAAAATGACAAACACATCATTACAAAAATGATGAGTTATAAAAGAGAAAGCACAGGTGGTAGGGGACTTTTAAAACAGGAGAACATAAAGATCAAAGTTCTCACAAACGATGCAACATAGAAATGAGGCCTGATGAGTGATTAGTAAGGAAAGGGTTCATGGGATAGTATGTAAGCAAAGAAATACCAGAAAGATTTGGGTTCCTAATAAGTGACCTTGAAATGAGGTGGTGTAACATTTAAAGGTAATTGCTACAATGTGAAAAATTTTTAAAGAAATTTCCCAAATTTCTACAATAAACCCCAAATTAAAATCACTAGGAGAGAATGTTTTAAAATGAAATACTATGGCACTTGGGGGACAGTCTGTCACATCTAAATGGGCCTCACTTCACCCCTAAAGAAGTATTACATCATACTGTATGAAAAAATTATCCAATCTTCAAATTCAGAGAATATATAAAGCCTGCTACCATAGAGTATTATTCACCATTCAATGACTTACCTAAAGAGTGGCATTGTCAAGTATGTAAAAGTTTAAAATAAACTCAGAAAAGTACACTTCAATGTTTATATAATAAAAAGTTTATCACAAGTTAAGGAGGTTCATGTTACCTTTAACATACTGCATAAAAAGATATTTAAATATGATTTTGAAACACACTATCATTATCCAAGTTCTAAATCTGGGAATTATCACACATTAGGCTGATACATTCTCACTGTATTTAATTAAAATATTAATGAAAAACTCAGTTAAAAGTTTTAAATAATAATTCTGAACAGCCCTCAGCATTAACATAGGTTTACAGTTCAAGACCTAAGTTAGGCAAACAAGAAATAATTGCTAAAAATAAAGACTTTCAAAGAACATCTATCATAGAACCTGAAATATTACTGGAATCCAAATAGTTATTCCCTGTAACTTTCCAAACAGACCTTATCTTCTCCCACCTTTATACTCTTTCTGCACTTCACCTATCACACTTATTCCTCAGGAGTTAAGTTCAGGTCCTATCTTCCAGTAAGCACTGTCAGGTATGCATGAAGTTTGTCTTAGCACATAGGCACTTGCCAAGACATACTGCTACTAAAGCACTTTTACACTGCATAACTAATTACTGATTTAACCAGTTTGAGAGACAAACTCTAAACTTACTTAAAGCAGAAAACAGGATATATTTATATCTGCATCCTCAGAGGCTGAGACATAGAGGGCACTTTTATGACAGCAGTGAATATGAAACTGTAGTGAAACATTTAGAACAAAATTGAAAATTTAAAGACTACCTTTCAAGACTAATAAAATTGAAAGCAGAAAGAGCGTTATACAAAAAATTTGAAAATTGAGAAAGCCCAAATCAAACTGATGAAATTCCAGGTTCTCAAAATTACCTACATCAGAACAAGCCATTTCATGTCACCTTCAAGACACTGTAAAAATTAAAGATTTACCTTAATCAGCTGTGCAGTGAATTAGAATTGTAGGACTTCTAGATAGTAATGGAAGGCAGATAATGTATTTATACATTAGAAGTCTTTACAGTACTAGAAACACAAAATAAATTGCCAAATGGTTCATTTCATGTGGGAACCCAACTATATTTTTTAAAGGTCTCCTGTAATGTTTTAGCTACAAGCAATACATTCATTATTTCCTGTTTAAGAATCCTTAAACTTTAACAGAATGTAGTGCTTTTTACATTAAGTGCTGATCTTCAGAGAAACTGGAATGAGATAAATAGTATGAAATCTAATTAGTTTTCTTTTAAATCTTGATAATGGGAACTGCATACTTCTTCAAGAAGCATGTATGTTACCAACATCTCAAAAGCTTAAGGGATCTTTGTAATTATATTCTTTTTGTTTGAACTTTGCTGAATTAAAGATGCTGTACTAAAAAACTGCGAGAAAAAATTCTAAAAACACCATTTTACCCTAAAATAATGCAGTTCCATATTTTAAAACAAGTTTTTAAGACTTACGTTTGTTTCTTTCAACCCACATTGATTGACAACATTTCAAAACATAACAAGTTCAAGCAATATCACAGGTCACTTGTTAAAAAAAAAAATCCAGATTTTAAAATCAAGTTTTGACAGGGAGGTAAGAACACAAAAAAATTTAACTTTTAATAGAAGAAAAAAATATCTTTAAAGAAAGATCTTTAGGGCACAAATTTGATGTTCTGTAACATGCAATGAAACAAAATAGAGAATACTCAACAGTTAAAATAGGGGATACAAGGACAGCGAATGGGTTATATCCGTATTTTAGTCTATCGGCTTTATACAATGTCTAAGGCGTAATATATAAAATACACAAAATATACTAAGTTTAACAATAGAAGTACCTACCAACTTAGTATTTGTAGGACCCATTCCTTAATCACATAGAGGTACTTATTCTGTCACTCTGCTGCTAAATTGTAGCCATATCAATATATTCATCTACAAAATATTCCCCATGAGTCTTCTAGAAAAGGTAGTTTATTTTATAACTAAACTTCCTATCATAACTGATATTTCATAAACAAATTCCAAAATTTTTGTATCAAGTTCAATCAACAAATTTTACGACTCACTGAAGGATTTGCAAGTTAACTTGTTTGATTAGTTGCTTTTTTGTTTTGGGGGGTTTTTGGTTTGTTTTCTTATAAACATAGCAGCAACTATTCAGAAGATTGGGCTTTTCAAATATAAAGGACAGAAGAATGATATACTAATCTGAATTTTAAAAGACACTCTTGTTTAATAGTCACCCTACAAAAAAAAATCCATCCTTTTATCTACACATATAGACTATACTTTTTTGTCAAAAACACAAAAAGGTTTTTGTATTTAAATATCTTCTCACTGAAAAGACTATAGAAGTTCTTTAAATTGTTTAAAGAACCCAAAGCTTCCAAAAATATTACACAGCAAATACCGAAAATTAAGCACATTTTCAAAACAAATGACTGAAATTTACCTGCTGAACAAAGCATTCCAATTTTATTCACCCCCATCCATGTGGATAAGCCAAAGCACCATATACACCAGCAACTATTCAAAAACCACTCCTAGGTGTATTCCACACACAATTCCAATTCATGAGTCGGGTTCGGGGTCCAGAGTGAGGGATCATTCTACTCTATCTCAAGTCACAGAAAAAACAATAGTATTTTAAAAGCACAACTCCAACAAGCATAACCAAAGAATTCACAGTTTTGGTGTTCCTATTTAAATGTGAATATGCTTCAAACTTCCGACTGGTATGTAGTTCATAAGTTGATCTATGATCCTTACATGCTACAATTAGCACAAAAAAAGCTCTTATCAACTTCCTGAATAAGGTTAATGTTTTAAAAGCTAAAAAATATTCAGCTGCAAACTCTTGATGTATCTCTTAGCATCACTCTTTAATCCATGATCTCTTAACAAAAATTCTAAAACTTGAAAATTGTATTAATGACAGGACAGTCAGAAAACAAATGGCAATTCAGACAAAGGTAGCTGCTCAAAAACTGAGTACCTTGAGAAAATGTAGCACCTTTTAAAAGAGGCCTTATCCAAAACTAAGATGCCAAAACTCTTAACTTTTACATGTTAGCTTTCTATTACATTTAAGCCATTTAAAAATTACAAACCTTAGACAAAAACCTTTAATTCTGTCTGTGCTCTATTTTTCAAATACACATTCGTAACTATATAAAAATTTTAGGGTGAACTTTATGCCCAAATAAGTACAAAAGGTTATCCCACAGTCAATTCTAGTTCCATATGTGAACGGTCACTTATGGTACCTTACTTGTAAACTGTCACTGACACAGGAAAAGGAAAAAAAAAAATCACACTTGGTAAAAATTCAAATTATAAGTTTTCTGTTACAAATTGTAAATAATGGCTATCTCTCTGCAAATACATGGTAATAAACAGTGAAAAAGCACAAAGGGGCACAAGTGAAGATTAAACATATTGGGGTCTTTAAGAATTAAAACTACTTTTCAATGTTGATTTAGATAGGAAAGTATTTGGTTACACAAGTATGACTTAGAATTGTGAAGAATAACACAAATTAAGTTTTTGATACAGTGGGTAGATATGAGACCTCCCGCTATGGGAGAAGGGTGTACAAGACTACACAGGTGTAAGTTTAGAGACTACTGGTAGTCATCATCTTTGTGACAAATACTAGAGAGGCCACATCTGCAACATAATTTTGCTTCGGCATCTCCAGAGACTTCAAAAATATTGGGGGGGGGGGGGTCTTACAAAATAGTGCTGCTTCTTTTATTCTCATCACACCCGTGATGATACAAACCAACAGAAAGACAAAACCAAATCGCCAACTCCAAGGGCTGAATTTAAAACACACACACAAAGCATCTTCTTTCCCACTCTCGAATCGGTATTCATTCCACCTGTTTGTAAATCCATACTTCCACAATTAACACAAACCCTCAGCCGAGGGAGAAAAGAAAGAACAGAAAGGCATATTAATGCTCCGAGGAGTCATTATTCTTCCACCTAGGCATGGGGGAGGGGATGGTACAAAACAATGGCTATGGAGGGGCTGGGAAAAAATCCGTTTTGCCCTGAAGCCTCGGGCAGGACGAGCTGGGGCGGAGGGGGCGGGGAGTTAAGACTACTTTTCCTCTATCTCTGAAAGCTATCGGCAGAGACTGCCATCAGGCACGTTCACCCGGGCGGTCTCGGCGGCTCCAACTCGCCGCTTCTAGCAACACACCCTAAACCGATTCGCCAACCGGGTCTTCAGTCGGCAGAGACCTCGAGGGCGCCGCGGACTCCGGGAAGGGGCGAGGAGCTCCGCCGCGCCCCGGCCCCCGCCCCGCAGCCCAGCCGGACGCCCCGCAGCCCGGCCCGCGGGATCCTGAGCGGCGGGACCCTCGGCCGGGAGCCCCCGCCCCGCTGTCCCGCAGCCCGCGCGCCGCAGGCCCGGCCCGCGCTGTCAGAGCCCGCGGCTCGCTCCGGGCGCCAGGCTGCCGCTCCGCGCGCGGCCGGCTCCCAGGGCCCGCACCGCCGCGACAGCACCCAGGAAGGCGGCGGGCGCCTCCCAGGGCCCCGGCCCCGCGGGCCTCGCCCCGACCGCGCCGGCTCGCGCCTGTCAGGCGAGCGGGGCCTCCCCCTACTGCCAGCCACCCGTCTGCCCCACAGGCAGGAAGGCAGACAGGAAGAGCCGACCAACGGACACCCTCCGCCTCGTCGGCCCCAGGTTATACCATCAGGAGCCCGGACTCCGCCATCCTCGCTCGCCTCCTTCCTCCTCCTCTTCTTTGGGAGCGACGCTGCCCAACCGCCGCCCCCCGTCCGCCCCTCCCCCACTCGCCCCGCCCCTCCACACACTCTCCCTCCAACCGCCCCGCCCCACCCCTCCGGCACGGGCTGGTCACTCGCTGGGAAAAAATGGGCGGAGCAGGACCTAGCGAAATTGCCCAATCACAGTGAGACACTGGCGCCAGCTTCTCTCTCTTCGCCCTCTTCCTCCACTCCGAAGCTCTACGCGGTCTCCCGCCCACTGGGCGCCGCTGGTTTGCCGGATCACTGAGTGAGCCTCCGGTGGAGTAGAGCGACGACTCCCAATCCGAAGTTAACAGTTGAAGCTAAGGCAGCCATAACTGATAGTGGCAGCAAGTTCCTGGCTTCCGGTGTAACGTAGATTTTTCCTTAGCTCAAAAAAAAAAAAAAAAAAAATCTCACCGTTACCCTGGGCAACGGCGGAGCGGACAGGGAAGGGACGCTTTTGTACGTAAGCCTCAGGTGGGACGATAGGTGACCAGATATCCCACACTGGGGAATTTAATTCATACTCGTGGCTACAGGTTTGTTTTCCTGGCCATTATTTTGCTGAGACGACTAGTCACTTACCTAGGTGGACAACAGTTTCGGGTTCCAAAACTCCCTCTCCTGTCCGGAAGTTGCATTTGGCACTTCCGAATAGGGTCAAACAGAGGGATGAGAACAGTCTCCGCCGCCCGCGCCCCGGGTGGAGCCTGTTCTCGACCGGAGCCGCAGCGTGAGGTGAGTGTCCCTAGGGCCCCCGGCGCGGGCCGGACTCGGGCCGCACGGTCCCTGGGGCACTGAGCTCTTCGAAGGTGCGCCGTGCTCCAGGCCGCTTCCGCTGGAAGGAGGTTTTCTTTCCGGCCGGTCGGGCGCTGGTCCGCCTCCCTCCGCCCCTCTGAGGCTCCCTTTGGGGCGAGGCCGCTGGACGGGGAGCCCTAGGCCAGCTGGAGCCGGCGGGGCCGGGAGGGCGCTAACGGGTAGAAGCGGGCCGCGGGGCGGCTCCCTAACTTTTGCAAAATGGAGCTGCGAGCGCGGTTCTGCAAGTTGCGATTAAGTACGGTGCTTTCACTCCCTAATTGTGGAGCATTCCAGAGCTTAGGAAATCATTTTCCACCGCTAACTACAAAAGTAAAAAATGACCACCCACCTCCGCGGCAAGACCTCAGTCTTTTTTTTCCCATCGCTTGTCTTCACCTGATCCTTCTACCTTTTCCTGGTCTGGCCTTTCTTGGATCTTTGTAAATCTTGGAAGTTCTGGGTAAGGATATACTTTCCTAAGTGCGTGCAGTTTATTAAACAAATGAATGTTTGTGCCTGTTCGTAAAAGACCGTATTTTATATGCATTTGCCAAGACTATGACATCATCTCATTATCTCGTGTAGTTCTTTCTGTAGGTTTGAGTCGAAAACTCAGTCATCTTGATAATACCAAATTGGATGCCTAAAACTGGAAAAAAAAAAAAGAGAGAGAGAGCGAGCAGAACTTTCAGGTAAATTTAAAAATTGGTTATACGCTACCTAGCCAGCTAACGAGTGCAAATCTTACCCTCTCTACCTAATTTCTTTATAATTCCTTAGTACTTGCAATCCCGCAAAATGAACAGGTACTCATTTTTCCTGAGGTTCATCACTTATAGTAACAGTAACCTTTTGTGATTTAGTATCTATGATTCTGTTATCACTGGAGATGTTTCCAGATTTCCCCCCAACAGGAAGTAGTTCCCTCCAAGCTTATCTAGCTCTTCTTGCATCTGTTTTTATGACAATCACTTTTTATTCGGCTGCTGCTTGTTTTTATCTTCACTACTATGTTCGTGCCTAAAGAGAATGATTTCTGTCAGACTCAGTTGCCTGTGATTTCACTCTGTATAGGAGAGTACTTTGGTAAATGTTTAACAAAAGATTAAATGTACTGTGTGTTTCCTGGATGCCTAAGATACTGCCAGCCAATTGTTATGGATGTTCAGTTTATCTGAAATTTAGTATAGTCCTGCTACTCAACTTTTTCTTAGATTTCCCATTTGAATTCTTGACACATGATTTTTCTCCAAATGTTTTATCATTAAAATCTTCATACGTTAAAAAGCCAAAAGAATACAACATTCTTCTACCTTAATCCTATATCCAACAGTTGTTAAAACATTTTGTAAGATTTATTTCATCCCTCTACATTTTTATTGTCACTGCAGCAATTGGAAATAGGTTATAGACAGTGTTAGGCAGATGCCTCTAAGACCTCTAACATGAAGTTCCTAAGAATTTTGAAGCAGTTCTGCAAAACACAATACTATTGTTACAGCTTAAAAAATGAATAATTCTGTAATACTTAAAACACAGTCCTTGTGCAGATTCCCTAAATGACTCAAGAATATCTTTTATATCCTCTCCCTATCTTATGTGCCCCAAATCAGAATCCAGTCAAGATTTATGTTCTATATTTGGGTGCTGTAACTCTTTAGCATTAATCTAGAACTGTCCCCCATCTTTTTCCCCCATGATGTTGACATTTTGAAGAATTTTTAATTTAATGTAGCTTTGGAAAAATCTCCCTTCTCCCATTTTTTCTATTAACCAGGAGTTAGTATAAAAACTTAAATTTAACATTTTTGAAGGAATACTTAACAGTACATTTCCAATCATGATTAAGCCCTCTCAAATGCAACTTGTGTCCTTGCCATGATTTGCTAGTTAAATCCATTCCACTTAGCACATGAAGAGTTTAGCATTTAATCTTGGGAGTGGAGTATATACATTAGTGGCCCCAGCTGGCAACACAAGCTGCCTACCTTTAATAATGTGTTGCTGCTATTTTGCCTTTAGTTGAAGCTGATGCAATGTAGTCTGTATTAAAGTGCACTGATGTCAGCATAGTTTCATGAGTTTCAACTCCTGGCACCCTGCAGTTTGTTGATGAAAGATGTGTGGGCCCTGCAATTCAAACACAGATGACTCTGGTTATTAAAGCATATACCTAGGTAACTGTTACCCATCTGGCCACAATTCAAGTAAATTTTTTTTTTCTCCGTGAAACTTTCTTGCAAGTTCTAATTGGCCCTGGTGTTTCTGTGATTGTTCTTTGGTAGCCTTAAACAGAACCTATTAAAATTTGCAAAATCAAAATTATACCTAATACTTAGGTCATAAGGGACAGTCTATAACCAATAGATAGGAAAGTGTTTGTGGGATTTACCTAGTGATGAGAAGAGGAAAACTCCTAAGATTACCAAGCTCAGATATTCCTCCTGTCATAGACATATTTTATCATAAAATATAAGTGAAAGAAAGAAAATGCATTTGAGGAAACAGAAGGAAATTGTCTTGGAATGCAAAATAGGTTAAAATTTTTCCTGATTTCTAGGGAGCTTTAGAAAAATCTCTATTTTTCATAATAGGCCAACAGATTTTGATGTTTCCAGCATCATATGGAAAGCTACATAATATACTCTATCATTTGCTTTTTTTTTTTTTTTTTTTTTTTTTTTTTTGGCAGTACGGGGGATCAAACTCAGAACCCTGCACTTGCTAGGCAGGCGCTTATTCCACTGAGCTATATCCCCAGCCCCTTCTATTATTTGCTTTCTTTGGGTAGAAAGTTTATGTGGAACTGTAGAACAACTTCGTTTTGCTCTTTGAGATAGGGGTCACTGTTTTGCTCAGGCTGCATTTGAGTTCCTAGGTTCAAATCCAGCAATCCTCCTATCTCAGCTTCCCAGGTATTGGGATTACATGCACCACTGTAAGTGCCTATATAAAACAATTTTAAATTCACTCTAGATTTCAGAAAGACAGAATAACATACCAATTAAAACTAGGTCTAAAGACAAAAAGCATAGTACTACAGTACTATTAGACAAGAAGAAGGGAAGGGGAGGGAATAAGAGAAACAGAATGAATACCAAAATACATTGAAACTTCTTAAATTTACCAGGCATGTAAAAAATTGCTAAAACAAAAATGTAGGTTTTAGAATCATGCCTGAATTTCAGGAATAGTACATTTACTAGCTGGGTGACCTTAAACAATTTACTCATTCTCTATTAAAAGCATCCTTAAAACTTCCTAAAGTTATTGCACAGAATTAATTCTAACATGTGTAAGGTGCTTTGGCTTAGTTTATAGCACATGGAATGTGAGGAAAATACAGTTGTTATCAATAATAATTTCTGAAGCAATCTAATTTGGACACATAGTAAGCATTAAGTATTTTAGTGAATGAGTGAATCTAGGAAAATTCTCCAAATTTAATATGAGGAATTTAAAGATTCTCATTCAGTGTGCTATTTAGAGGGCTTTAGGAAAATTTGTATTTTTAATAATAGCCTAATGATTTTTGATACAGGTAGCTGAGAACCAGGATTTGAGGAGTGTGTAAAATATCCAACAATTCCCTTTCTTTTTGTATGGTGGGAATAGCTAACTAAATATTTCAGGTGTAGAGCAAATATGTTTTCTAAAAGCTAATAGACAGCATTATTAAGACCACTGTCTAGTATTAAATTTTGAAACAGAGGTTTAGAAAAAGGTATTTTGCGTAAGTAGGATGTATTATTTTCTACTAACTTAATAATAATGTCTGCTACTGCAGTATACCAAAGCCAACAACATCATCAAAATTCATTCAAGTACAGGTCCTGTTGTAAGACCTAAACACATTTCAGAAACTAGACCTTGCACATTTTATTCACATGAGTCTGAATTAATTAGCCAAATTAAGCTTGTTGCAGCATTTTTCTATCAGCAGATGCCAAATGGCAAAGCAGAATAGAATCTACTATAGTCTCCAAGTATATGACATATGTTAGTTGGCATCTCCAGATGAACACTATCAGCCCATATTAAGCACTCTGCTAGCATGTGGGCAGTTGCTCGAGTGAGAGTGAACATTACTACTTTGTTGAAAAATGCGTTCTTTCTGGGGTCCCTGTTTCATCTTTTTCCTCGTATTTATATTTCTCAAATCTATGTTTTTGAAATTTCATCTATCAGTCAACCTCAAGTCTTGTATAAGACAAAAGATGATTTTCTATTATTAGTTATGTATCCCACATAGCTAACTTAACAAGTGTTCACAAAAGGAAGATACCTTTTGTTGTCCGTTACATAAATAGGATTGCTCCAGTGCCTCCTTCAATTACCGGGGACTGCATTCTTATTTCTCAGTGCCCACTAGGCCAGGCATATGCTTACAGGCTAGCTACTTGGGAGGCTGAGACAGGAGGACCGTGGGCTAAGGAGTTAGAGACTAGCCTAGGCAGCCACAGTCAGACTCCATCTCAAAAAAATAAAATTAAAATAAAAGAAATTCCAAGTATCTTTAATGGCTAGGCATGTAAAGGGAATATACAGTAGTGAGGGCTAAAGATTTTTAGAGCACATGCTTACCTAACTGGAGCATAACTTCCCAGCCTTAGCTGTATTTTGCTGTATGGGAATGTACACTTGGTGTGGAGCTAAAATGTCGATTTTACATGAACTCTCCAGACTTTTAAACATTGACTCAAATACTTTTTAAACATCTGTGAAGCCAGTAAAACATTTAACTGGATGGGACCTGGGCCACCAGTTTATGATATCTCTATTTCTACATAAAAATATTATTGGCTCCCTGGTTGAGAATCTCAAAATGGATTGGAAGTCTTTCATTTTTTGCCCTGTTTCAGGTGCTGTGACTTCTCTAGGGTAACTAGAAACAACAAGAAAGACATCCAGAGTTTTCCAATCTTGAGTTCTACTATGAAATAGATTTGCCTTATATTTTCAAAAACCAATTTAAGGACACAATTTGGCAAGTACATGCAGAGCGTTTTTGTTTTTGTTTGTTTTGTGATTAGCTTGTTTTCTCTGTGCTGGGAATCGAACCCGGGCTTTCACACAGCTAGACCCATAGCCCATTTGTTTTTTTGGTTTGTTTTTTTTTTTAACCTTAATTTCTTTTTTTTTTTTTTT